>JADLZN010002658.1:185000-265000 GCA_018155175.1 Sinocyclocheilus anophthalmus | reverse complement strand
TGTGTGGCTTTGCATAAAAAAGATGGGCTGCCTCAAAAATAGCTCCTTGCCCTGGTTCTGCTCGACTGGTGTGAGATCTGTTCCCTGGGAGACGCTCGTGAAGCTCAGCTGGATTCTGGCGCTGCTGTGAAAACGATCAATAACCCCAGACGCAATAATCTCACACTCATTAGACTGACGAGTGATAAAGACAGCTCTCGTCTGATTACACAATGCATTATGGGGAATGATGCTGAGATCTTAATGAGGTTTAAAATGAAAATCAAATGATCAGCGGGAGTGTGGTTTGATTGGAGAGACTTTCAATATGTGGCCAAAAAAACACAACTCTAACCTCATTAAATCCTAAAAAAACTGTGCTATTTTAGTATTATTATATTATTATTTATTAATAATTTGAATGAGCTTTTATTTTAATATTTTCAGGTTTCTTTTTAATATTGTTGCGTACTCCTTTTAATTTTTTTATATTTATGTTTACCTTTAGTTTATAAATAAACTAGATTTATAATCAAACCTGTAAAGAGCACACTCAGGCCGTTGCTAAGCGCTTCCTTCTTTCATGGACTAATTAGGAATTACAATTAATTATCTCAGGGTGCAGATTGAACCAGTGTTATTTAAGTATTACTGCAATATTATAATGATATTTATTAATAATCAAAAACATTGTAGCTTTCATTTTTATATTTTAATTTCAGTGAACATTTTAGTAACTTTGTTATGTACTTTTGTCAATTTTATTAGTTCTTTCTTTAAATATTTCTATTTTTATTATTTTTATTCCATTTTTAGTTTCCGTAATTTTAGTACTTCAACTTAAACCTACTCTATTTCAGTTATTATTAAATATTAAGTTTTTCATCCGTTATTTATATTTTATTACATATTTATTTCAATAGTTATTTTATAGTTAACTAAAACCAAAACCATACAACAATTTCTGTTGTGCTAACTTTAACTGGAATCAAATCAAATACAAAAATAAAATAAATAACTTTTAAATAGTAAAAAAAGAAAAATCAGAAAAAACATTTGCGAACCCGCTCCGAAGTCCCGATCTGAATCAAATGATTCGCGATCCGAAATAAGCGGAAAAAGCATGATGTTTACAAACAAAATATCCATATTTCCATTCCAAAGATAACATCCAACACAAATCTAGAACAAACATCATTGTATGACCTCCTGGAGATGCGGTTGCATTGAAACATAGAAACTCTTTTTGTGTGAGAGTGAGCTCAGTGGTCATGTTAAATGTGTGGCAGGCCTCACCTCAGCTTAAACTCTGGTTTGTGTCTCATCCAGAGGCTCCTGCCGTGGAGAAGCTGCGTCTGTCTGAGCTGGATCAGTGTGAGGACGACGAGCTGGAGATACTGCGCTTTCAGGAGCTCCGGCGCAGGATGATCCAGATGGACCGGGCTGAATTAGGGTCGGCCGGCGACGGAGCAACCAGAACACAGCATCAGGAGCCGCAGAGACGGATCCCATCACCAGACCTGATCTCATTAGCAGCTGCTTTATTAGACTCTGCTGCTCATTAAACATCACACGGGCCTCTGTGTCTGCAACAGTTCATGCACACTGGAGTCCAGCAGTCTCGTCAACACTTAAACTTAAGGTGCTTTATTGGTGTCTACTGGTTGCATGACATGACAACATTCTTTATAGTTGAAAACGGTTCTTAAGATTGTTCAAATGTTCTTGACATTAAGAAAACATGTTTTTTGTTAAGGAAATGTTGACTAAAGGTTCTTTGGGGAACCAAAAAGTGTTCTTCTAATGGATTTCTAAAAGTGTAAAAGTACGTTATTTTATAAATTAGTGCAAGATTTATATAAACAAATAGCAAGAGAGTGAAATTGTCAGTAAATGTCAATAAATGAGTTTCACGGTCAACGAAAACAAAAAAACTGTGAAAGATTTTTTCCTTCATTTGACATTATCATTCATTGTGTTTCAAACTTCTGAACCTTATTTCAAGAATTCATTTTTTAAAAATCCCAGACCAGATCTTTTTAGGCCTCACTGTACTGTAAGTACACTTGAAAAAGAATGGTGTGGGGTTACTCAGAAACTGCAAGTCAATTTCACAAATATTTACAAAGAAATGGCAATTACCAGCCTTTCTAAAATCAAGGGCTAAAAAGGTCTTAAATCAGAGCGGAATGTCTTAAATTCATGGCATTAAATGTTGCATGGAGATGCAAAATGAAGATATGAAGTCTTGTTTTCTGAAAAACGTATCAAAATAAAGTACGCCTAAAACAAGAGCACATATCTGTCGATGAGGAGCGAAAGCTTGATTTTCTGAGTCCATTGGCAGGTATTTGCTCTTGTTTTAATCATGAACTCACTTCATTTTGATCAGTAGGCCTATCTCACAAAACAAGACGTATTTAATGTCGCTTTGCGTCTCCAGTGAATGCATCTCAATTTAAGCATCTTTAGACATTGGAACTGGAAAACAAGACAGAAATACTGAGGAAGAACAGCATTTCTATCACTGTGTCTCGGTAGAAACGAGCTGACGAGAAGCGTAGCGTCAGAAGCCCAGAGCTGGAGCAGAACACAGGAGATTAAGCTGAAGGAGAAACAGTGTGTGCTGGGAGTCTGTCTCGCATTCAGTGAGAAAAAAACAAAACAAGTGATGGCTGTGAGTGGAGTGACTGAGAATTGTGGGTTGATTGCGGTTTCGTCTCTCATAACGCTGACGGAGCTCTTATGAGCGTGATTGTGCTGTGAGACTGGAATATGAGCCTTTCTGCAGCGCTGCGTGTGTTCAGATTGATGAAGAAAAGTCAGTCTTACAATCTGCAGCAGTGAGGAATAAATCAGGTTACACTTTCTAAACTCTTAAAGGAACAGTTCGCCCAAAAATGAAAATGTGCTGAAAATATCCTCACCCTCAGCTCATGTGAGATTAGGAGTTGCTGTGGATTATTGTGATGTTTTTATCAGCTCTCATTCTGACGGCACCCATTCACTGCAGAGCATCCATTGCTGAGACACTGATGCAGTGCTACATTTCTCCAAACCTGATGAAGACACAAACTCATCCTGATCTGGGATGGCTTGAGGGTGAGGATATTTGCAGCACATTTTCAGCATTTTTGGGTGAACTGTTGCTTTAAGCACACGCTGCGGGGATGTTGGCATGTTTATGTGTATCTTAGAGTCCAGGAGCTGCTTTGGGAGCACAGAAATCAGGCAGTCACGCGGCAGCAGCGGAAATACTTGGAAACATCAGCAAGGAGAAGACAGCACTCTGAGAGACGATCCTGATAAACACAGAGATCAACAATCACATTTTCCCTTCATCTTCTGAGCGAAAAGCATTTGATGTGCTGTGAAAACATGCTGTAACGTTCAGAATGTCCAAAACCTGTCCAAAAACAGCCTTTATTCAAAATGGTCATGAAAAATTAAATTACTATTTTTGATGCAAAAGAAATTTAATTATAAATTGACCTCAAGAGGGAAAAAATGTATTATAACAAAATGCTGTATAGTAAACTAAAACCATAAAAACATTTCTGTTACTTAAAATAAAATAAATGCTACATGAAATAAATTAAAATATTAAAACCTTATTTTATTTCTGTTTCCAAGGCAGCAGTTCTAATTTTCATGCAGTTTAACTTCATGTACTAAAATAACTAAAACTTAAATAAAATAATAAGAAAAAAATGTTTATTAAAAAAAGAAAAAACTAATAAGAAAAACACAAATACTAAAACTAAAAAAAGCAAAGTATAAAAATAAAATCTATATTCAAAATTGGAACAAAAACTATGTTAGTATCTCATTGATACTAAAATAACCGATTCTGAATGTTAAAGTACTTTAGCTTCTATTAGTAGTTTAATATCACAACATTACATCAACTACTACAAGCCAAAATGCTGCACTTTTACAGTGTTTGTCCTACATAAGAGCACATGACCTGCTATTGATTCCCGTGTTTAGTTCCAGAAGTCTCAGATCTGTAAACTGAGAGGATATTTACGGTCTGTTTTCCGGATCTGAAGAGTTCTACATCCTTAACAGATATTATCCTGGTCTTCCAGAGAGAGAGAGAGACAGAGAGAGAGAGAGAGGGAGGGAGAGAGAGAGAGAGAGGGGGAGAAGAGAGAGAGAGAGAGATCGTGGGAGGCGGAGAGAGAGAGAGAGGTTTTTGATAGTGTCATACTGCCTATAGCTCTGTATGGAAGCGAGATCTGGGGCCCAGCGAGTAACTGCAGTCATAAGGACTGGCACAAACAGCCTTTAGAAGCTCTGCATGTAGAGTTCTGCAGAAGCATCCTTCATGTGCACAGAAACACACCTAATAACGCCTGCAGAGCCGAGTTAGGCCGGCTCCCCCTCAATCTAATCATTAAAAAAAGAGTTCTAAAGTTCTGGATCCACTTGAATTCTAGTTCGGAAGATTCTCTTCATTTTAAAGCACTAAAAACACAAAAAAGAAGTGCTCAAAAAAGTCATCTCTGTGTAATGGTGTCAGATCTGACTAACAAAGCACTTGATATCACCAACCCTGAAAAACACGGGAGAATCAAAGACATTATGAATGAAGAGAAGGAGACATACATACAGCATTGGAAAGAACAAACCAAAGACCAAAGTCGTCTCCAATGTTATCTGAAACTCAACAGAGAGTACAGTCTGGCTGACTATCTGCTCTCAGTCAGGAATATAACACACAGACACTTACTGACCAAGTACAGACTGAGTGACCACCAGCTGGCCATAGAGAGAGGACCACATAAAAACACCTGGTTACCTAAAGAAGAGCGCATCTGTACTAAATGTAGATCAGGATCAGTAGAGACGGCGGAGCACTTCCTCCTTCACTGTGACAAATACACATCCTTAAGAGACTCACTGTACAGTCAAATACAGCAGAGCATTCCATTCGCTCCATGAAAACCACAAATTAAGAGTATTACTTGGTGAAGGACCTACGTCCTCTTTGGTAGCACATTATATTTATAAATGCCACAAACTAAGAGTTAAAGAGTGAACACATCTGCATTAGTAGTACCATCAATGTTTATATAAATATATATGGATGTATTTTATATGCATTTTTGTTTTGTTTATGGATGTATATTATATGTATTTTTTATTTATTTTTTTTTTCTGCTATGTACAATGCTTTGGCAATATGTACCTAAGTATATCATGCCAATAAAGCAACATAATTGCATTTGAATTGATTGAGAGAGAGAGAGAGAGAGAGAGAGTGTGTGTGAGAGAGAGAGAGAGAGAGAGAGAAGTAGAGAGACGGAGAGAGAGAGAGAGTGACTAGAGAGATATACAATTACTCTCAACCTCACATCCTTTAAGAAAATCCATAAAACAACACAAGAAAATGAAAAATGGTTTGATTTAGGCTGTAAAACCATGAGGAAAAAATTAAGACAATTGTCAAATCAAAAACACAGACAACCAAACAATGAAGATTTACGCCATCAATATTGTGAAGAACTTAAACAGTATAAAAGTACACTCAGAAAAGAGAGAGAACAGTACATCCAAAATCAACTAAAAACTATTGAAGAATCCGTAAATTCTAACAATTTCTGGGACAACTGGAATTACTTGCATAAAAAACATCATGAACAAGCAGCTATACTGAACGGAGACACCTGGAAAAATCACTTTTAACAACTCTATAGTGAAATTACAATGAACACAGAACAAACCCAAACATATGAAAAAGTGATTCACATGGAACATACAATTGGTAAATATCAAAACCCATTAGACTACCCCAATACAGAAAATGAACTGATTGATAAAATCCAGGCCCTAAAAAAAACAAAAAGCAAGTGGACCAGATGGCATCCTCAACTAAATGCTCAAGAACACAGAGCACAAATTAAGATTGGCCCAACTAAAACTGTTCAACTTGGTTCTGAGTGTTGATCATTTCCCTGAAACCTGGAATCGAGGACTCATAATTCAAGAGTGGAGACGAATCAGACCCAAACAATTACAGAGACATCTGTGTAAGCAGTAATCTGGGGAAGCTGTTCTGCAATATCATCAACACAAGACTTGTACACTTCCTCACAGAGCACAGTGTCCTCAGCAAAAGTCAGATTGGATTCTTACCAAATTACAGAACAACAGACCACATCTTCACCCTACACACCCCCCTGATCAGAGCACATACATTATACCAAACAAACCAATACATTTTGCTGGCGGTTTAAGTTCCAAAAGCCTTTGGATCAATCTTGCAGGAGGTCTGTTGTCCAAACTTCTTAGAATCACGTTTGTAATTAGGGGTAAAACGTACAATATCTCATAAAAACAATGTATTCACATACAATCAGATGCTGCATTAAATTGAAATAACGCATCAGGATCGTTACAGCTCAACGTGGCGGGGTGTGAGGCAGCGTCTTGGCCATTACAGCCAGGACCCTCTTCAATATAGTCCATTAATGATGGGTCGAAAGCGTCCTGAACTAATCAGCATCGGGGCACCTGGCCTGCACACTGGGACCTGACTCCGAACATAAAGCTTCTGCTGTTTGTGGGGGCTAGATTATCTGGTTCTGCTGTCTCCAACAGAAGAGGGTCTACAGCAGAGCCTGTCTAGGCTCTGCACAAGTTCTGTCAGACCTGGGCTCTGACGATTAACCCTAACAAAACTAAAGTACTAACATTCCAGAAAAGACCCAGATGTCAGGGAAAGAGACACAACTTCACCCTTGGTGTGACCAAAATTGAAAATGCCACAAACTACACATACCTCGGGCTGAAGATAAATGCCACTGGCAAGCTAAATTTGGCTGTGAATGAACTGAAAGAGAAAGCAAGAAGGGCCTTTTATGCCATCAAAAAATATTTCCAAATTGAAATACCAATTAGAATCTTGCTCAAAATATTCCAATCAGTCATAGAACCTATTGCATTACATGGCAGTGAAGTGTGGGGTCCTCTCCTAAATCACGAATTCGAAAAATGGGATAAAAATCCGATTGAAGCCCTGCATGCTGAGTTCTGTAAGAGTCTCCTCAGAGTACAGAGGAGCACACCGAACAACGCCTGCAGGGGAGAATTAGGCCAATACCCTCTACTAATGCTCATTGAGAAAAGAGCCATCAAATTTTGGAAACACCCAAAAATGAGTGACCCCAACTCTTACCATTTCAAAGCCCTTAAAAACCATGAAGTGAACCCTGAAAAAAGTCCCCTGATTCAGACGCTGCTCTGAAGCTGCAAATCCACAGTACTAACAGACTAACATCATCCAGCATCAGGACTCTGAAATATTCATCCACAACATTCGGCCCAACCAAATTATAAAAGCACAAAAAGAAAATTATCTAACCTATTGGACTGAAACAACAGAAAAACAAAGTAAACTTGAATGTTATTTGGCCCTAAATAGAGATTACACAACTGCAGAATATCTGAGTACAGTGAAAGACTGTAAATGAAGAAGACAGATGACGAGGTACAGACTGAGCAGCCATACTCTTCTAGACTATAGAGACGGGCAGATATCCACAGCACTGGCTGCCCAGAGAGAGCCGCATCTGCCCTTACTGTACTCACAGAGCAACACTTCCTCACCAGCTGCCCTAACTATGAAGAAATAAGAAACACATTTTATCCAAAATTTGAAATACTTTTCCCTGACTTCAAAATGTTAAACAATAAAGCACAACTTCAATGTTTATTAGGTGAAAAACAAGATTGTAGCTTACTAGCGGCAAGATACATTGATGCCTGTCACAAAAGAGGGAGGAGTCAACAAATCAGTAATGCGCCCACAAACACACACACACACACACAAACACGCACCCACACACACACACACACTCTTCACAAACCACACATTCACTAGGCAAACCGCCACACACATCCATCACACACACAAACCCCCCAACTCAGCTACTTCATGCACACTACACACATCATACTTAGACATCCCAAACACGCACACTGCACGACTACACACACACACAACACACACACACACAGCAAACAGCGTCAGCACAACTACAGTCAAACCACTCCACAGATAACACAGCACTCTCATCCTCTCTTTCCTCTCTCTCGTGTTCTGCTACAGTCCTTCACAACACACAGATCACATTCACACATTTCAGAGCAGCTACCTGCCTCATCTCTCTCCTCATCGTCTCGCTCAATCCTCTCGACTCTCCTGTGTCTGGCACCCAGCACACACACAGCTCACACACACACACTCTGCTCCTTCTCTCTCGAATTCTCCACTGCATCACACCAGCTCACAGCACACACACATCTCTCTTCATCAGTGCTCAGTCAACACACCTCAAGGCACTCAGCTCGACGCTACTCTCATCACACTATCACCCACACGACATCACATCGCTCTACATTCTGCATCTCATGCTCGTCGCCCACACAACCCGGTCCGCACGTAACCATCACGACAGCACACCACTAACACATACTCCTCACTCTCGTATGTGCAGCTCTACTCAGCTCTTTCAGCTCAGCAGAAGTCACCACACACATCACACACACACTCTCTCTCTGCTCCATCACCCTCACTCTACTCTCATCACCACCGCCCACACACACACACACTCTCTGCGCTCTCTCGTTGGCTTCATAACACACACACCACAGTCAGCGACACACCCTCCTCTCTCCTCTCATCCAGTTCACCCATCCTTCCGTCCCCCTATCGGCCACCTCCCTTTCTCTCCTCCCCATCGCTCGTCGTCGCTCTGCTCTTCTCTCCCTGTCACCTCTCTTCACACACCTCAGGCATCACAGACACACACAGCCCCTCTCTTCTCTCCATCCGATTCCGTGCTCACTCTCTGCACTCACCACTATCACACACTCACACATCACTGCTCCTATCTCTCTCGTTCGCACGCCGCCTTCACACACACACACACACAACGTCTCACACGACGCCACACACACCCAGCACACTCTCTCTCTCTCTCAGCTCTCATACACACACACACACCCTCGCTCTCTGTCCTCCTCTCCGCTCCCATCTCACACACTGCACACACACCAACACTACACACTTCTCTCTTCTCCATCGTCTTCAACTCACACCCCGGTCACACACAGCCAGGCACATCAACACACACACGGTCAACTACACGCATACAGGAGACTAGCCAATCTCTCTCTGGCTTTCTTATCTGTCATCCTCTCCTCTCTCTCTGCAGCACACGGACACACATAAACACACACTCTCCTCGGTCATCGGATCTGCTCACTATTCAGGCTCTCCCATCACACACCGGCACACATCACACCAACACTCTGCTTCAGTCTCTCTGCTTCTCTGCACACACACGAACACGCATGCACACACAGCACTACACACACCACGATCACTCTCACACACAGGCACGACACACACTAGCACACAATCCTCAGTGCGGTCTCTCCCGTCCTCTACCACACACACCACACAGGCACTCTCAGACTCACTCTCTCTCTCTCGTTTCTTCACACACACACACTAATCAACCTAACGGGCACTACTATCAATCGCACACACAACACACACACACTGCTCTCTTCTAAACACACACACATCACACATCATCATCACCGCCACCTCTCTGCTCTCTCTCGCTCTCTCACGACACGCACACACTACAGGGCACACATACACATGCACACACCGCAACATCACACTCTCAAAAAACGAATTCGCATGCCACACACACATAACACCCACACACACACTGATTAAAATTGTTTGTAGAATACTAGACGATTCTAAATGTTAATCATTGTTTTTATAGCTTTTTTAAAATGTATTAATAGCCTACTGTTTTGTTGTATCTATCTGGTTACTTAGATTCACGTAAATCAGCTAATGCTTTGGCTAACATTGTAAGCAATGTCATGCCAATAAGCACAATTGAATTGAATTGAATTGAATTGAAATTGAAATTGAGAGAGAGGGGCATGTCATTCTGATCATGCTCCATTTTTTTATACTGACATCCATGCGGTTAGTAGGAGTAACTTTTCACTTCACATTCTCAGTCCTCTCAGTTCATCAGCACATCATACAGGCGAATGCATCGCGTGTGTAGTGTGTGTGTGTTTGTGAGAGAGGAGATAGAGCAGGTGGAGTGTGTTTGTGAGCAGAATTAGAGCTATTGTAGATAGAGAGAGAAGAGAGAGTGTGTGTGTTTGTGTGTGTGAGAGAATGTGTGTGTGAGAGAGAGAGTGTGTGTGTGTGCGTGTGTTTGTGTTTGTGTGAGAGAGAGAGTGTGTGTGTTTGTGTGGGTGTGTATTGAGAGAGAGAGAGCAGTGTGTGTGTGTGTGTGTGTGATAGAGAGAGAGAGAGTGTGTGTGTGTGTGTGTGTTAGTAGAGAGAGAGAGTAGGAGTGTGTGTGTGTGTGTGTGTGTGTGTGTGAGAGAGAGAGAGATGTGCTGTGTGTGTGGTGTGTGAGATATGAGAGAGAGTTCTGTGTGTGTGATGTGTGTGTGCGAGACGAGTTAGAGTAGAGCGAGAAGTGTGTGTGTGTGTTTGTATGGGAGAGAGAGCAGATGAGTAGTGTTTGTAGTGTGTGTATGTGTGTGTGTTGTGAGAGATAGGGAGTTGGTGTGTGTTTGTGTGTCCTGGGGCAGGTGATACCAGTATGATCAGAATGCATAGAGACGTTGTGAATTCGCGAGTCTGAATCTGACATCTGTAAACACAGCTCTTCCGCAAAACACTGCAGTTATCACATTAATCTCACTCGAAATCTAATGTGCTGTGGGAATTTCCTTTGAAACCATTTTCACATTCAGAGTCGGTACCTACGTAAAGTTTGCAAATTTTAGCAAAGTAACACTATCATAGTATTAAATCGTGTGATTTTGAGAGTTTTTTAAACGGAAAAAGAAAAGTTAAAGCAAGAAAAAAATATTAGGCGCTAGGATGCGGCGATAAACAAGATATTTCTGTTTGTGAAATAGTTTCCTATCTTCAGCAGGTGATATTTTAGTATGCCACTGAAATAATATACAGTTTTTATTGGGGGGGGGGGGGGATTCTTATATTTAATTTTTTATAAATAAAAGTTTTAGCAATATTTGATATTTTATCTTTTATAAATGTTACATTTATGACTTTTTTGAACGTCTATAAAAAAAAAATTGTACCTTTTATTTTAGTTTTACTTTAATTTTAGTTATTTTATATTATGTTAAGCTGAATAAAAAAATGGGAAATGTAGCCTTTGCAAAAAAAAAAAAATATTCTTTTACGGTTTATTTTATTTCATGTAACGAATATGCTTTTTTATGGCTTACGTTTTAAGGTTTGTTTGAATTTCCCTACTGAAATCAGTAACATCTTCACTGAAATAAAGCCAGCGATTACGCTTGAAATGCTGTAAAAATGTCAAACTTATTCGGTTTCTTCCTTCAGGAGAGGAAGCTCAGTTTGGATGTTTCAGAAGAAGAGAGATGTTGAGAAGTGATCCACAACGACTCAAAGATGCTCTGATGGATCCCAGCACATGATTCTGATGCTCTTGCTGAGCTCCAGCTGACGCAGTGAACACGACCTTCATCCTCTTCATCATCCTCATGAATCAGTCAGTGTCTGCCTGCCATTTTAAGGCCTAATGGATCGGGATTATTGTGGGGAAATCACCAAACATTCCCTCAGTCCTAAAACTCAGTGCCACAATCAACAAACGTCAAGAAAACACAGTGAATGACTGTGAGGTTCAGCTGATAACTGTCGGATTTTAATTGCACGAGCAGCTGTTGGATCAGTTTGTTTCAGGGTTGTTTTTATTGTGTTTAATGCTCTGATTTGATCATTAAAACTGCAAACGCCACCAGAACTGTGAGCATTTATGAGTCAGTGAAACGTCTTTGCCTCTCATTTCTCCCAGAAAGAGCTGATTTGGATATTTGCATGAAATGAAAACCTGAAATGAAATCAAATGCAGGACTGCAGTGAGAAACATGATGGACATTCACATGTGCTGCTTTCAGCGCTTTAATTAAGCTTGATCATTGTGATAAAACATATCTTATGTTATTTAACTAACTCAGTTAATATGTGAAAATACTTTATCATATATATATATATATATCCTATAGTCCGTAGCCATCTTCAAGAATCAGCTAAAACACACCTCTTCCATCTTTATTTGACCCTCTAACTCTATTCTTTAAAAACAAAAAACATGTACTTTTAGGACGGTGACGCTTTTCATTTACTAACTGCTTGTTTTCTTTTTTCTATTCTATTGTTTTCTTTTTATTTATTATATATGTTTTGATGCTTTATTGTCCTATTTGAAGTCGCGTTTTGGAATAAAAGTGTTGGCTAAAGATAAATGTTAATGTCAATATATATCATTTTATTTTTAATTATATATAATATAGACATTTGGGTGAAATGTTGAAATAATGTTACATTGTCATTCAGTGTGACACAATATTTATGTAAAAATTCAAACAATATGTTTATTCTGACCTGTACATATCAAAATATATAAAAGAATAAGTGATTATGCTATTTTTTTTTTTTATGATTAAAAACTTCTTGCTGACAAATGGGTGGTTTAAAGGATAGTGTGCAAAGATTGCTAAAGACTTACAATGACAATTAATAGTTTCTGGAGTTTTGGGTTAGTTTGAATCAGGTTCTAAACATGCCCGAGCAGATTTTTTAGTATATGAACTATAGTTCCACTGCCTTTTTAGCGGGTGTCTCCGTGTAAATCCTGCTAGGCACTGGTTTGTGCAGCGGTGTGAGTGGATGGGTGGTCTCCGGGTCTCGGCTTTCACGGGTGACGTCACAGCGGAGCTGATGGCGTCACAGCGCGTCCCGGCGGAGCGTCTCGAGCGCGTTGACGGATCGCAGCAGCAGCGAAGGCCGACGCGACCGTGGCTCCGGCGGCCGGGATCGAGCGACGCCAAGCCGGACACCGAGCGAGGAGAACATGCAGGCTGTAGCGGAGGAGCTGCGGGCCGGCTCCCGGATCCCGGTGACCGTCGAGCAGATCGTCAACGACACGCTGGTGGTGACGCTCACGTACGGCGAGAGGAGCTACACGGGCATCCTGCTGGACTGCAGCAGAAAGTGAGTCGCCTTTCTTTGTGTTTTCGAGCAAAAACACACTTTTGTCAGGTCAGGCCCAGCAGCAGGCCAGCAGAGCACAAGCAGCAGGCCTTAATCAGAGACAACGAGAAGATCATCATCATCATCATCATCATCGCCACGATGATAGAAACGCGTATAAATCTGCTCTTTTGTGTCGGATCCTCGGGTTTTTAGTGTCTCGCGCCAGATCTTTCTGCTTTAGCCCTGTTCCCACCGGTAACATGTATCATTGTATCATTTCCAGCTGCAACACTGATTGATTGATGTTTTCACGCGCATTCATCGAGCGCTGAGTGAACAATCATCATTATTCTGCATGAAGGCTCAGATGCCATTGTTACAATAGCATACCTGGACATTCATCCAGACATTTCATCTCAATGGTTTTCTTATGAAATCACAGGAGGCCTTGATGTTACTCTTTTCTCATATGTATAGTGACCCTTCATTTGTCTCGTTTTCGGGGAACAACCACTTCATTCATCTTCATAGAAAATGGTGTATTTTTAGGTTTTATGAGTTTTAATGTAAAAGAATCAGGTCTTTGTGTCAGACAAAGACAGGTGAGATGTCACTCGACCGCTTCACAAGGTTATGTTCCGTTAGAAGAAAGAACATGAATGTGGATATTTGTGACCCTGGAGCACAAAACCAGTCATAAGGGTCAATTTTTTGAAATGGAGATTTATACGTCATCTGAAAATGGAATATATCAGCTCTCCATTGATGTATTTGGCTGAGATACAACTATTTAAAAATATGGAATCTGAGGGTGCAAAAAAAATCTAAATATTGAGGAAAAATCGCCTTTAAAGTTGTCCAAACAAGCAATGCATTCTTAGCAATGCATATTACTAATCAAAAAAATAAGCTTTGATATATTTACAGTAGGAGATTTACTAAATATCTTCATGGAACATGATCTTTACTTAATATCCTAATGATTTTTGGCATAAAAGAAAAATTTATAATTTTGACCCATATTTTTGGTTATTGCTACAAATATCCCCCAGCGACTTAACACTGCTTTTGTGCTCCAGGGTCACATATGTATGAATATGAGCAGCTGTGAGGTATTTAGAGACACTGCATCAGAATATCATAGAGACTTCTGAGAAAAATGAAATATTTACTGCATTCTTGAACTCTATGTACATTCAGTGTTTATATTAGTAACTTATACCATACATTTGAATGAAATGTTAAATATTTTGACAGCTTGTGATGTAAACCACCTACGTATGCTCGGTTTTATTTTCAGTGGTCAGTCTAATACAAATTATGGAAACCCTAAGTATGAATACCCTTTTTTTATCAAAGAATAAACATAAATGTGTTCAACCACGTAAACCATTTTATGCAACTTTTGTGAAGTCGCTGCTCAGATGCTGCGTTGTTGCCGTTATATCATCATGTGTCACGTCCTGAGTCCTGAGTCATCTCCATGAGGCATGCTACGGTCACAATATCATACTAACTTTGAAAAATTGAACTAGCACATTTACACGATTTTGCACAAAATCTGGCTTAAAAAAGGAAAATAATAGCCACGTGCACCATAAGACATGATTAAATATAGATTATTGGAGTATGTTTGTATTAGAAAATACTATTTACTTTAAAAATAAGTGTATAAAACATTTATCATATTTTTAATATACAAAAATTTGAAAGGTAATTGTGACTTTTTGTTTATATCTCACAATTTTGACACTTTTTTTTCTCCTTGCAATTCTGAGAAAGAACGGCAAGATATAAAGAATTTTGTTTATTTAATTTTTCAGAGTTAACTTAAAAATGTAAAATAAGCTGAATGCATTGAAGATGTAAATCGAGACTATTGGAGTATGTTTACTAGTAGAAAATACAAAATACTATTTCAGTCTTTCTACTTCAAATATTTCTCTCTCTTCCTTCCTGTCCACCTTATGTCCTGTCGAAATAAAGGCATAAAACACCAAAAATAAATCTTAATAAAAAAAATCACTTTTAATTTAATGTGTTACCTGACGTTTCACAAACATTGTATTTTAAAAAGTAATTGTGACTTTATCTTACAATTTTGACTTTTTCTTGCAATTCTGAGAATAAATAGTCCTAATTATAAAAAATAAACTCGCAACTGCAAGAAATAAGACAATTTGACTAATTTCAGAATTAACTTAAAATGTAAAACATTCTGCATGCATTGTAAAAAAAAAAAGTTTTGCTAGAACATATACTTTTTGACTTCAAAAATTCAATTTAATTAAATTTTTTAGTTGATGTTTCTTTGTAATAATTTGTGAACCTTGCTATCGAGTTTCTACACCAGTTGTTTGTCACCACACTAAAATAAGCTGAAAAGAACTGTATTAAATGTTTATCACAGAATAATTCTTACTTTCTGAAACAGTGAGCAGTGTATTCAGTGTAGTGTTAAGTAGTCAGCAAGTATTCCACTCTGAACAGCCTGGAAGTGTTTAAATAGCATCATTGTCTGACATTTCAGCTGTATAAATATTCTGATTATGCAATGAAATGTTTTCTTACACCTACACGCCGGTGGTTTTTGGGTTCTGCCGCTGTAGGGGCTGGGTGTTTTATTTTTCATCAAACATCTCAGACGATTGGTGTTTATGCCTCTCTTACCCACAGGACTTCCTTCTAAGGTTTATTAATTAATAATCCCTGCACAATCAGATTTCAGGGCTGGATGTGAAAACAAGCAAGTCTCTTGGGCCTCTGCTGTGTCCCCGGTGGTTTATGGGATTGTTTTTGTTCAGTGAGGTGGAGGGGGGATCCGGATCTCGTCCCGTTGGTCTCTTTGTCTGTTGTTTCTAACCGCGCACAGCTCATTGCTTTGGCTCAGGTTGCCTCTTTCACAGACTCATGCTCACCTTGAGGCTCCAGTCTGAAAAAAGTCAGAATTGCAAAATATAAAATCAGAAGTTTGGGACAAGCTCAATTCTAAGAAGGAAAGTCAGAATTAAAACAAAAAGTCGCCAATACCTTTTTTATTTTTGTTCTGTGGTGGAAACAAAAAAACAGAACTGCGAAATGTAAAATAAGTCAGAATTCTGAGTTTATATTGAGCAATTCTGACTTTTTTCCTCAGAATTGCTATAGCTTATATATCTGTATTCTGAGTTTGGGTTAAAGACGAAAAGGGGTTTTCAAGCATCAAAACAAAGGTTTAAAGGGTTAGTTCATCCAAAATGAAAATTAGCCCACAAATTACTCACCCTCAAGTCATCCTAGGTGTATATGACTTTCTTCTTTCAGACGAATCCAATCTGAGTTATATAAAAAATTGTCTTTGATCTTTCAAGCTGTTTAATGGCGCTCAGCGGGTGTTGCGTGCATCAGTCCAAAAGACGTGAAATAAAAAGCGCCCATCTAGCAAAAAAATAAGTGTCTCACACGGCTCGGGGGCTGAACAAAGGCCTGTAGCGACCCACTCCATGTGTTTTTGTTCAAGAAAAATACCATATTCAAAACATACTATCACCTGTAATGTAGAGGACACTTTTTATTGAACATCTTTTGAACTGATCATGCAACACCCGCTGAGTGGGGGGGCAGATTTTTAAACAGCTTGAAAGATCAAAGACCATTTTAATATAACTCCGACTGGATTCATCTGAAGAAGAAAGAACGTCATATACACCTAGGATGACTTGAGGGGGAGTAATTTGTGGGCTAATTTTCATTTTCGGGTGAACTAAACCTTTAATGCAGCTGTAAATTGTTTTTGTTTTTTTATTTTTTTTCTGAGTAAAAAATAATGACTATGATACATTTTTACCATGATTTACAGAAAACACCCACTAAAATGTCAGTGTAACAATAGTTCATATACTAAAAGTCTTGTCAGGCTGTATAGATAAAGAATCATTAGATGAAAAAGATATTTAAGGAATCTCAGTTCAGCCTAGAATTTACCAAGAATTTGCTACGATCCTTCAAACATTTGAGGTTTAACCATTTATTAAATAGTTTAAAATATAAAAAATTTAGTTATGATAACTTAGTTTTATCTATTTTAATAACGTAACGCAGAATACGGATGTTGTTTCATCGTTACATTAATAAGTCTGTTACAATGAATGACGATAGAACATTATTTCACCCATATGTTGACATTTTATTTTCACAGAAGTTATCAGAAACATTAAAGTAGAAACTTTACTTGCATTTAATATGCTTTCTGTGTATATAAAATCGCTTTTGTTAATTAAATTTAATGCAGACACCAAAATGGGAGCTTTGTTTTGTAAAGTAGTTACAGTAGTGAGGTATTGGGGAGATAATGTGCTTAATTGCTATCAAAACAATGTCACAATGCACAATAATAATGGTTGTCCTAAAATAGTCTTCATTATGTTGTATTTTTCAAATGTGACCATGACATGTTTTTGTGAGATTCATCCTACTACGCTGAAGTTCTTAGAGTTTCTAAGAATAAGAGTTTGGAGAGATGAAGCGATATCTGTGGTGTTTTTATAGGCTATAAAAACAAATAGGTGTGGTTATGAGCATGATATGACTGGTTCACTAACCTGTTTTTCTGGTCAAGAGTCAGCTTGCCATTAGAAATGATTAATCGTGTATTTCTGTTCTTGAGCGTTCAAAGGTTTTGCAACACTGTGATAAGTGTTAAAAATAAGGACATTTAAAGGTGATGGTCTTAGATGGCTTATTATTGCAACCTAAATCCAAAACCATAAAAATTGCATTATTTGTCATAAACATTAACTGAAATAAAATATAAAAAAAGTGCATATTTTATTTCAGCTAGTTGCCAAGGCAACCTTTCTCATTTTCGTTAAGCTTAAGTTGAAGTGATAAAATAACTCAAACTTATCTCTTTTTTTTCACATAAAAAATGACAAAAACACAAAACAAAATGACTAAAATTTTGTAAAGATGGTGCCGAGATGCTGAGCCACAATCTTGATTATCTGTTCGTTCAAACAATGGAAGATGGGGGAGTGTCAGAAAACCAGGATTGTCCTTATTTTTTTTAGTCTAATTGGTGCCACTAGTGGCTATTAAACAGAAATGTCTTAACAGAGCTTTTGTCGATGTACAGAAGCGCAGTATTATGGGTAATTAACCCTGTATACTCTGTCCATTATTGGCTCTTATGTTTCCCTCTTGACTCTTTTCTGTAGGACTGGGCTGTTTTGCCTTCCAGACGTTGTTGGAAAATCCGAAGAGAGCCTCATATTGAGACCGGACTGTGAAGTCTTGAGTGAAGAGGCTTCCCCTAAACCCGTTAGTCAGCCTACACAGCAACCAAAAGATGAGAACACGGAGCCTGAGGTGGCTCCTCCGCTCGCTCTCGTACCTATCCCGGTGCAACCGGGCCAGCCCACATATCCGCCGTACTTTGAAGGCGCCCCGTTTCCGCAGCCCATGTGGGTCCGTCACACATACAACCAGTGGGTACCGCAACCGCCGCCGCATCCAATCAAGAGGAAGAAGAGACGAAGTCGAGAACCTGGAAGGATGACCATGAGCACAATCCGACTGAGACCTCGGCAGGTGCTGTGCGAGAAATGCAAAAACACACTAAACAGTGACGAGGACCGCAAAGATGGACCAACGGTGACCAAGACATCCAGGAAGGAGAACGCGCCTCAAGCCAACGAGGAGGACACTAAGTCAACCCCAGCCAAGAGGAAGGACGACGGAGACAACAACAACAAAGAGTCAAAGAGACGAGAGGAATCGACGGTCTATGACACCAAGTGCTTCCGGAAGGACAAGAAGGACGATGAGAAGTCTCCCAAAGGGGACATCATTCCCCATAGTCCCGTGATTAAAATCTCTTATAGCACTCCACAAGGTAAAGGCGAAGTGATGAAGATCCCCTCGAGGGTTCACGGTTCTGTCAAACCCTTCTGTCCGAAGCAGCTGTTACAGAACGGCCACAGAGAACGAGACGCTTCCAAGGAATCCCAGAAAGTCGTGAAACCTCCGGTAGACGCCATCCGAACGGGTCTTACCATTTCCATTCCCAAACTCAAGCTCCCAAAGTTGAGTAATCCGGATGCCCCTTCGCCCAAGATACACTTGAGATCCCGGGCCGACGGAGCGGAGCAGGTGTCCGCTTACGAGGCAGAACTAGTGGACGGCGTTCGGCGGAAAAGTCCTAGAGTTCCCAACTCTCAGTCTGAAGATGGTGCGGAGAAGAATTCGCTAGAGCTTTGGTCAGGCAAGGAAGTGGAACGGCACGGCGACTTGTCTTTACTCATCAACTTCCGGAAGAGGAAAGCAGACTCGTCGAGCCTCTCCATGTGCAGCAGTGATAGTCTAGACGAGTCTAAGTCGTTCAGCTCCGACGGAACGTCACCGGAAATCTGCGATCTCGCTCCAGGCGACGATATCGCAGTCTCGTCTTCCTCTCAAGGGGAAAGTAAGACTGTTCCGCCTCTCACCGTACGACTGCACACTCGCAGCATGACTAAATGCGTGACCGAGGAAGGTCACGCCGTAACAGTGGGTGATGTTGTTTGGGGGAAGATCCACGGATTTCCTTGGTGGCCGGCGCGAATACTCAGTATTAGCGGTACTCGTAGAGAAGAAGGCGAAATCCATGCTCCCTGGCCCGAAGCTAAAGTCTCCTGGTTCGGTTCGCCCACCACCTCCCAACTCTCGGTTGCCAAACTCTCGCCGTTCCGCGAATTCTTCAGGTCACGCTTCAACCGCAAAAAGAAAGGGATGTACCGCCGTGCCATCATGGAGGCCGCCAAGGTGGTGGGACACATGAGTGCCGAAATCACATCTCTACTGGCTCACTGCGAGACTTAGGTGAGTCTCTTGTCTTTCCTTGCGTGTAATGACAAGCAAAGCATACTTTAGTTTTGACGCAAGTGCTTAGTGTACTGCAGATCACACAGCCTTTCAAAGTGTTGAGTGCACTCGACTCATGCGCTATAGAAAGTTTAATCTCTGCCCAGTGTTGGCGCTATTTCTCTCTAGAAGTGATGAGCGATAAAATTGTCTTTGCACTGTTTAAAACTGAGTTGCATGAATCTCTGAGCCCCTTCACGCAAGTGCTTGCCTACTCGGGGAACTTTCTGATAGTTTGTTGTTATTCCATTTATTCTGTTTCTTTTGGTGTGGGCCAGTGTTGCCACCTTGTGGACTGAAATTTGCATCAGGTGCACCTTACACAGACCCTTGAGTACATGTAAAAAAACAAAGTGCACTTTGAGCTTTACTGTTTTTTGCATTCTTTTAAAGGAATTAATTACATTTTCATTTATTCACCCACATGTCTTACCAAATCTGAACGACTTTTTCTTCTTCTGTGGAACACAAAAGTAAATATTTTAAAGTGTGTTAATGCTGCTCATTTCGCTGTCTTAAGTACTTTTAGGATATTTCAATAGTGCTTTGATCAGGGCTTTTCCAATCTTCTATAGATATATGATCAAGAGCAGCGTGAACATCCTTCTAAACATCTCCTTTTGTGTTCCACAGACGAATGTCATTCAGGTTTGGAACGCATGGGTACATCACTTGTGTTTTTAGGTGTGCATTTTCTTTACATTTCATGAGCTCCAAACGTTATTGAAAACAGTAGGCTTGATTTGTTTCGTTGAGCATAGAAACGTCTTTAACGTCCCGGTTGGTTCCCATGGCTTCAGTTTCTTTGTAGATTGCTAGGTCACCTCATGTTTATCGAAGATCAGATGCTGTCTTGGTTCAATATCGGCTCAAGTTCACAAGCCGGAGCTCCCACTGCCAGTGTTTGCACTCCTGAATTTCCATTCCATCCAGCCATATTTAGTCACATCTAGACTGTGCTTTGCAGGACTACATATCTGCAGATCCAAACTTCAGTACATAGTTATGCATAATTTGTGCATTTTTATGCATGCATTTTTATATGCGTCATTAGTGCATTTTTGTGCATTCATTATTGTGTAATTTGTGCATTCTTAAATGCATGCACTATTATGAATCCTTGTGCTTATGCATGCATTTTTATGCATCATTTGTGCATTTTTATGCATGCATTTTTTTTGCATCACCATTCACAAAAAAATACATTGCAAGCTCTTTACTTCAAATGCTTGACCACAAACTCCCAGTGGTTTGATTTTAGCATGTTGACATCATACTCAAATAAGCATATCAATGCGCAGTGCATGCAGTTACTGGGTTTAAATAATGCAATTAATTGCATTTTTTTTATCGATACTGAATACTGTTCTGTCTATTCATGTATCTGTTTGTTTTCTCTCCGCAGAGGACGAGGATGGTAGTGGACTGGCTGTCATTCAGGGTTTTGCAGGCGCCCCCAGGACGTGGTGATGTCCCCAGAGCGTCTTCATTTGCCACGGATATCATGAGGGAAGGTGCTTTATTTCCCTCCACATGTGGCTGTTGGAAGAAAATGCAATGAGCGGACTGTGTTTGAGGGGCCACGAGGAGAATGTGGGAACAATTCCCCCGTTTGTCTCTCCATCTTTTGTTTGTTTGTTTTTTAAGACGTACATGATATTAGAAGAAGTAGCTTGACACTAAATCCGAATGTATTTATTCACGAAAAAAAACACTTGACTGGTGACTGGCCTCCTGTAAGATCACACTGCTGCTGTTTCTTATGACTCTTACGTCCGTTTTGGATCTGATCCAAACGGACTGACAAATATCCGTATTATAATACAAAACGACAAGTCTTACTTTGTCTGTTTCTTCAGATTATGAAAATGTGAAATTCCTTTTTGCATCATGTAGGTCTTACACCATGCAGTATGTCAGTATGTCAGTCGCTTCACTTTCTCTGTCCTCTCCCAGAAATATATCTCTCGTATGTCTCTCCATCCTCGTTTTCACTCTTGATTATGTGATGTTTTGCTTTAATTATTTAATGTGTCACGTTAAGAGAAGCACTTTATCCGTACCTTGGTGGCCTGCTGTGAACTCTAACTCGAGTTTGCAGACTCTCGGAGGAGCCAACCCATCGCTTTTGAAGTGATTTTTAATTTTTGTGATGGAGATTTTGATTAAAGGATGCTTTCAGGAAGTTGTGTACACTGTATTCTCGCGTTTAGCCCAGTTTACGTCGCTTTCCTCCTTCTGAAATGTCCCACTGGAGATCTGGAGAGAACTGTACGCTCCTATGCACAGTCTCTTTTATTAAAGCATAAAAAGCAGCGTGTCGGTGATCATGTGTTTGCTGAGTGAGTGCAGGCGTACATGGGCTTGATTATCTGTGTGTCTGCTGGGACGTGGGACGTCCAGACGGCTGGCTGACCTGCGGGACTCGAGCGTTTCAAGAGCTGCGCAGGTTTGGGTGCGTTTTTCCAGCTGGACTTTCTGCGGGCGTCGAGCACTTCATATCTGCCGCTGCTCGACACGGAGGAGTTTTTTAAATGTGCTGTAAATAGAATAAAATATAAAAGCAATGTCCTTTCTTGCAATGTTCTTTTGCACGTGTGGTTTAGTTTCCAGACACCGTGAGGTAATGAGGCGCTCGCTGACCTCTCGTCTGCCGTTTGCTATCAAACCCGATGCCTAAACAAACTTTGTGCTTTGTGTTAAATGTGAAAGCGTGTGGACCGCCGCAGCAGCTCATTGGGTGCTTTTGTTGAGGCTCAAATGAGTCGCTTACGTTCACAAACATCATGTACTTTACTGTTTGACAAGGAAACCTAAAATAGACAGTGTCCTACTCCACCTTAGACTTTCATACGACCCGTTAAACATTCGATTGGCTGCATTTAACCTTTCATTTCACTGGTAGATTGACCATTTAAAGGAAGATGAGTTTGTTTCCGTTTATAAAAACGTTTCAGTGGTTGTGTTGCGAAAGATTGATCTGCTTTGTGCTGTTATCAAACCTACTTAACATTAACACCTCCTGCAATAGTCTAGACCTGTGTTTACACTTCTGCTCTGTAAGTTCACTGGACTTCACACACACACACACACACACACACAGATGCACACACACGCACACATACACACTCACGCACACATGCACACATACACACGCACACACTCACACACACACGCACGCACACATACACTCACTCTCACACATGTAGGCGACAACTAAACCGAAGGAGTGCATCTAGAGATTTAGAACTCAAATTAAATGTCAAATATTGTTATACATTATCATTCCAAGGTTTGTGGTCAGTAAGATATTTTTTATGTGTTTTTGAAAGAAGTCTGTTCTGCTCACCAGGGCTGCATTCATTTGATCACACACATAATAAAAATTAAGAAATATTATCACAATTTAAAATGTATTTCTGTGATATGAAACTGTATTCACAACCACTTTCACTTTCACACTGTGCCTTAAATCTGAGTGAAACTGGCTCTCCAACAAGAGTAGTTATGGACAGGAGTTGATTTTATCATGATGAACTGAATAGTTAAATGTGGTTGATAAGAGAGATTGATGCCGCAGCTGAAAGGTAAATCATTTCAGAGCAAGTTATTACAGATGAAAGGCAATAACATGAGCAATGGTTCTTTTTTTAACATTTAAGAGCTGAATTCTGCACGGTTTGACATTCTTAATGAGGTATTATTACACACAAAAACTCTTCATGTTGTTCCAAACCTTTGACATTCTTTGAGGAGTCTTTTTTTTCTTACATTATCTGTCTTTCATTTTTGACTTGAATGTAACTTCACTGCTATGTCGGAAGACTTCTATTTTGACATCACTGAGACCTCTAGTGCTCATAGTTACTGTTAGTTAGTGATTAAGCAGCTGAGAAAGAGCTCCAGCCCTGTGAAGTCCTGCAGACCACACAAACTCATTCTGACTCAGCATCATTCCTTCATTCAGTCACTCTCTGTCACGAAGCTGCTGAGTTTATGGTTTAATTTCCAGCACTCATGACTAAACAGATGCATGTCAGGAAACTGCAGAAGTGTCCATATCTCAGCAAAAGATTAAAGAAATGATCTAAGAAATTGCAGCATGCATTGTAGGAACTATGTA
The DNA here is from genome assembly GCA_018155175.1 of Sinocyclocheilus anophthalmus. NCBI lineage: Eukaryota > Metazoa > Chordata > Actinopteri > Cypriniformes > Cyprinidae > Sinocyclocheilus > Sinocyclocheilus anophthalmus. The sequence continues at coordinate 240,926 of JADLZN010002658.1, read as the reverse complement.
GTCATTTTCATGACAATTAAATGTTTAACACTCAAATTTTCATTGACACGATGACAGAAATATTTTCATTACAGTGATGCAGAGAAAATGTTATATTTAAATTGCACACAAAGTGTAGTTGTATTTTTACATCATGGTGGTGTTTGTTGTACTGAACTGAACTGATGTTGATTTTATGGAGAGATATTTGGACAAGAATTATTTTTGCTTTACAGTAATGGAAATTGTTGTATGTGCTTAATTGTCAAAACAATGTCAATGAAAAACATCTTTATTTTTAGACTTTTTATTCTAATTTTATTTTTAGTTTTGTTCATTTTTATTGTGTGCTTGTCATTTATATTAGGTTTTTATTTTATTTTTATATGTTTGTCCGTTTTTTATTCATTTTTATTTAAGTTTTAGTTTGTTATTTTAATATATAGGTTTTAGTACATCAAGTTAGATTTTCTTATTTTTAAAACATAGCTGAAATAAAAATATATATATTTTCATGTGTTTGTGTTTGTGAGAGAGAGAGAGAGAGAGTGTGGTCTGTGAGAGAGAGAGAGAGAGTGACAGTTTGTGTGTGAGAGAGAGCGCTAGAGAGAGTGTTATCTGTGTGCGCAGAGAGTGTGTGTGTTGGTGAGAGATAAGAGTGTGTTGTGTGTGTGTGAGAGAGAGAGAGTGTGTGTTTGTGTGTGTGAGCGAGCGAGAGTTGTGTTGTGTGTGTGAGAGAGAGAGAGAGATAGTGAGTGTGTGAGAGAGAGAGAGAGAGAAGAAATTTTTGTGTGGAGAGTAGAGCTAGAGAGAGATGTGTTATCTGTGTGAGAGAAGAGAGGTTTGGTGTGTGGTGTTAGCGCGAGAGAGTGGTGTGTGTGTGTGTGAGAGAGAGGAGTGTGTGTGTGTGTGTGTGTAGGTATGTGTGTGTGTGTATGTGTATGTGTGAGAGAGAGAGAGTGTGTGTGTTGTGTGTGTGTGAGATAGAGAGAGAGAGTGTCTGTGTGTTTGTGTGTGTGTGTGAGAGAGAGAAGTGTTTGTTTCTGGGGTAGAGAGAGAGTGTGTGTGTGTGTGAGAGAAGAGAGAGTTTTTGTGTGTTGTGTGTGAGAGAGAGAGAAAGTTGTGGTGGTAGAGAGATATTGTGTGTGTGTGTGTGGGAAGAGAGAAGGTGTGTGTGTGTGACGAGAAGATAGGTGTGTGTCTGTGATAGAGAGATAGGAGAGAGTGTGGGTGTGTGTGTGTGTGGTGAGAGAGAGAGAGAGAGAGAGAGAGAGAGAGAGTGTGTGTGTGTGGTGTGTGTGTATTCGATAGAGAGTGTGTGGTGTGTGAGAGAGCGATAGAGTGTGTGTCCTGATAGAAGAGAGAGAGAGAGTTGTGTGTGTGTTATAGAGAGAGTGTGTTTGTGTGGCTAGAGAGAGAGTGGGGGTTGTGGAGAGAGAGAGAGTGTGTGTGTGTGTGTGTGTGTGATATAGAGTGTGTTTGTTGTGTTTGGAGTAGAGAGAGAGTGTGGTGTGGTGAGAGAGATAGTGTGTGTCTGTGTGAGAGATAGAGAGCTTGGGTGTGTTTATAGAGATGGAATATGTGGGTGTGTGTGTGTGTGAGATAGAGAGAGAGTGTGTGTGTGTGAGAGAGAGTATGTGTGAGAGAGAGAGAGAGTGTGTGTGTTTGTGTGTGTGTGTTTGTATGTGTGTGAGTGTGTGTGTGTGAGAGAATGTGTGTGAGAGTGAGTGTGTGTGAGAGAGAGTGTGTGTGTGTGAGAGAAAGTGTGTTTGTGTGTGTGTGAGAGAGGAGAGTGTGTGTGATAGAGAGAGGTGTGTGTGTGTGTGAGAGGAGAGTGTGTGTGTGTGTCTGGAGAGAGAGAGAGAAGATGTGTGTGTTTGTGAGATAGAGCAGAGTGTGGTGTTTTTTTGTGTGTGTGTGTGTGAGGATAGAGAGAGTGTGTTGTGTGTGTTCGTAGAGAGAGAGTGTGTGGTCTGTGTGATAGAGAGAGTTGTGGTGGTGTGTTGAGAGAGAGAAGAGTGTGTGTCTGTGTGAGAGAGAGAGTGTGTGTTGTGTGTGTGAGAGAGAGAGAGAGTGTTGTGTGTGTGTGTGTGAGAGAGAGAGTGTGTTTTTGTGTGTGTGTGTGAGAGAGAGAGTGGTGTGTGTGTGTGAGAGAGAGAGTGTTTGTGTGGCGAGAGAGAGAGAGTGTGTGTGTGTTTGTGTAAGAGAGAGAGAGAGAGAGAGTGTTGTGTGTGTGTGTTTTGAAGAGAGAGAGAGGGTTGTGTGTGATAGAGAGAGGTGTTTGTGTGTTGTGTTGTGTGTGTATATAGAGAGATGTGTGGTGTGTGAGGATAGAGAGGAGTGGTGTCTGAGAGAGAGAGAATGCGTGTGTGTGTGTGTGAGAGAGATAGTGTGTGTGTGTGGTGTGAGAGAGAGAGTGTTTGTGTGTTTGGCGATGAGAGAGTGGTGTGTGTGGTGTGTGTTGTGAAGAGAGAGTGTGTTTGTGTGTGTGTGTGAGTGAGAGTGTGAGTGTTTGTGTGTGAGAGATTGTGTGTGTGTGTGTGAGAGATAGATTGTGTGTGTGTGTGTGAGAGATAGATTGTGTGTGTGTGTGTGAGAGATAGAGAGAGTGTGTGTGGTGTGTGTGTGTGTGTGTGTATTGGTGTGTTGAAGAGAGAGAGAGTGTGTGTGTGTGTGTGTGTGTGTATGTGTGGAGGAGGCGTGTGTGTGTGTGTTTTGCCTTGTCTTTGAGAGAAGAGTTGTTTGTGATCAGAAGAGAGATAGTTGTGTGTGTGTTAGAGAGAGATTGTGTGTGAGAGAGGAGTGGGTGTGTGTGTGTGCGAGATAGAGTGTGTGTGGTCTTTGCGAGAGAGAAGAGAGGCTTGTGGTGGTGTGAGAAGAGAGAGAGTGTGTGGGTGTTGTGTGTGAAGGCGAGAGATGTGTGTCTGTGGAGAGCGAGAGTGTTGGTGTGTGTGTGAGAGAGAGAGAGAGTGTTGTGTGTGTGAGAGAGAGAGAGAGATGGTATGGTGTGTGTGATAGATCGAAGCGAGGAGAGTGTGGTTGTGCATGTGATAGAGAGATAGAGAGATAGAGAGTGTGTGTATTAGAGAGAGAAGTGTGTGTGTGTGTGAGATAGAGAGCGTGTGTGGGAGAGAGAGAGATGTGTTTTCTGTGAGAGAAGAGAGAGATTGTGTGTGTGAGAGAGATTGTGTGTGTGTGTGTGAGAGATAGAGAGAGTGTGTGTGTGTGTGTGTGACGAGAGAGAGTGTGTGGTGTGTGTGCGTGTGTGCGAGAGAGAGAGAGAGCGAGAGAGGAGTGTGTGTGTGTGTGTGTGTGTGTGTGTGTGTGGAAGAGAGAGAGAGATAGTGTTGTGTCGGTGTCGAGAGAGAGCGTGGTGTTGTGTGTGTTGTGTGTGTCGTGTGAGAGAAGAGCGTGTGTGTGTGTGTGTGAGAGAGAGGTGTGTGTGTGTTGTGTGGTGAGAGTGTGTGTGTGTGTGTGTGTAGTGTGTGTGAGAGAGAGAAGATTGTGTGTGGTGTGAAGAGAGATTGAGTTTTGTGTTTGTGTGTTGTGACGTTTGTGAGAGAGAGAGTGTGTGGTGTGAGAGAGAGAGAGTTTGGTGTGTGTGTTTTTTGAGTGTGTCTGTGATAGAGATAGGAGAGAGAGAGTGAGTGTTTGTGTGTTTGTGGTGTGGTGTGTGTGTGTGTGTGTGTGTGAGAGAGAGAGAGAGAGTGGTGTGTGTGTGTGTTCGAGAGAGAGAGAGAGTGAGTGTGTTGTGTGCAGAGAGAGTGTGTGTGTTGTGGTTTGTGAGGACATGTGTGTTGGTGTGTTTGTGTGAAGAGAGAGAGTGTTGTGGTGTGTGTGGAGAGGAGTGGTGTGTGTTGTGTTTCTGTGCGAGAGAGAGATGTGTGTGTTTGTGTGTGGAGCGAGAGAGTGTTTGTGTGTGTGTGCGAGAGAGAGTGTTTGTGTGTGTGGTGAGAGAGAGGAGAGTGTCGTGATCTGTGAGAGATAGAGGGAGAGAGCGTGTGTGTGTGTGTGTGACAGAGAGTGTGTGTGTGAGAGAGAGAGAGTGTGTGTGTGGGTGTGTGTGAGAGAGAGATAGTGTGTGTGTGTGTGTGTGTGTTTTTGTGTGTGTGTTTGTGTGTGTGTTTGAGTGTGAGAGTGTGTGTGTGTGTGAGTGTGTGTGTGTATGTGGGTGAGAGAGAGAGAGTGGTGTGTGGTGTGTTGTGTGATAGAGAGTGGTGTGGTGTGTGTATTGGTGTGTCTATATATATATATATAATATATAATATATATATATATATGTTTGTGTTTGTGTGATTTTTGTGTATCTGTGTGGTATCTATCTAATATATACAGTGGGTACGGAAAGTATTCAAGTACCCCCTTAAATTGTTCACTCTTTGTTATGTTGCAGCCATTTGCTAAAATCATTTAAGTTATTTTTTTTCCCTCATTAATGTACACACAGCACCCCATATTGACAGAAAAACACAGCATTGTTGACATTTTTGCAGATTTATTAAAAAAGAAAAACTGAAATATCACATGGTCCTAAGTATTCAGACCCTTTGCTGTGACACTCATATTTTTAACTCAGGTGCTGTCCATTTCTTCTGATATTCTTTGAGATGGTTCTACACCTTCATTTGGGTCCAGCTGTGTTTGATTATACTGATTGGACTTGATTAGGAAGCCACATACTGCATATAATACCTTACAGCTCACAGTGCATGTCAGAGCACATGAGAATCATGAGGTCAAAGGAACTACCTGAAGAGCTCAGAGACAGAATTGTGGCAAGGCACAGATCTGGCCAAGGTTACAAAAAAATTTCTGCTGCACTTAAGGTTCCTAAGAGCACAGTGGCCTCCATAATCCTTAAATGGAAGACAACCAGAACCCTTCCTAGAGCTGACCGTCCAGCCAAACTGAGCTATCGGGAGAGAAGAACCTTGGTGAGAGAGGTAAAGAACAACCAAAAGATCACACTTTGGCGTGAAGCTCCAGAGATGCAGTCGGGAGATGGGATAAAGTTGTAGAAAGTCAACCATCACTGCAGCCCTCCTCCAGTCGGGGCTTTATGGCAGAGTTGCCTGACGGAATCCTCTCCTCAGTGCAAGACACATGAAAGCCCGCATGGAGGACTCCAAGATGGTGAGAAATAAGATTCTCTGGTCTGATGAGACCAAGATAGAACTTTTTGGCATTAATTCTAGCGTATTGTGGAGAAACAGTCCTGCTCATCACCTGTCAAAACAGTCCCAACCGTGAAGCTGGTGGTGGCCAGCATCATGCTGTGGGGGGGTTGTTTTTTCGCTGCAGACAGACGACTGGTTGCAATCCGAGGGTGGTATTGAGTGGAGCTCTGCCAGGGCTAAGGAATTACATGATATCCCTGTGGTACGAAAACCTGTACACAAAACACGAGTACGTGCGCACTAATAGATACTGAGAAATATTCATCATCATAAACAACGGCCGAAGGTTTTACCTTCCAACAAGACAATGACCCGAAGCACACAGCAAAAATAACGAAGGAGTGGCTTCACAAACAACTCTGTGACTGTTCTTGAATGCCCAGCCAGAGCCCTGACTTAAACCAATTGACATGCCTCTGGAGAGACCTAAAGATGGCTGTCCACCAACGTTTACCATCCAACCTGACAGAACTGGAGAGGATCTGCAAGGAGGAATGGCAGAGGATCCCCAAATCCAGGTGTGAAAAACTTGTTGCATCTTTCCCAAAAAGACTCATGGCTGTATTAGATCAAAAGGGTGCTTCTACTAAATACTGAGCAAAGGGTCTGAATACTTAGGACCATGTGATATTTCAGTTTTTCTTTTTTAATAAATCTGCAAAAATGTCAACAATTCTGTGTTTTTCTGTCAATATGGGGTGCTGTGTGTACATTAATGAGGAAAAAAAGTAACTTAAATGATTTTAGAAAATGGCTGCAATATAACAAAGAGTGAAAAATTTAAGGGGGTCTGAATACTTTCCGTACCCACTGTATATATATGTTTGTGTGTGTGTGTTCAGTAATGCCGGGTGCGGCGCTAGTAAAACAAACCCAGCTCTCTGGACACTCTCCAGCACCCCATATGATCCTTTCTCCTTCAGGACGTCTTGAAGGCCTTCTCTGCTGCACTGATCTTATTGACGTCTTCTGCTTGTGTTCAGTGCTGTGTGCCTCCTGACTGTGATTCAGTATTGATCGCTCACACACAGCAGGTGTCACACATTTCATTTGCTTCAATAACCTGCTTTAAAACAACCACCGACTGTAGTAACGGTGCTGAAGCACTGCCAGAACGACACGAGCAGTGTAAGTATTTGAAGAGGTTTCATGACCGGGGCTGTCAAGCTTCAAAAAGCACCATAAATATATAGTTCAAGCATGTTCCAAAATTATATTCCAAGTCTATTTTTTATTGTGTGTGAGGAGATTATTTGCTGATAATTTAATTTAAAGAGTGAGAGCCAATGGCATTTAATTCACCTTTATGAGACTAGTATGAATATGCTAATGTGTGAATCAGTGTTATTTTTTATTACTAGTTTGAATTAGTTTTTATATTTATGTTTGTCATTTCATTTATTTATTGTTTGTTTGTTAAATGTTTAGTCATTTTTTTTGTGCTTTTGTCATTTTTATTAGTCTGTTTTTTAATATGTCTGTAATTGTATTAATTTTTATTTCAGTTTCAGTTTTAGTTATTTTATTAAATTATTGGTTGAACTAAATAAAAATAATTGTTTTATATAAATAGTTTCGGTTAGTTTTCGATTTTTCATTTTTTACGTTTTAGTCATTTTCATTGTGTTTTTAATCATTTTTATTTCACTTTACTGTTAGTTATTTCAGTTTTTATATTTTAGTTATTTGTGTATATCCAAAATCCCAATATGGTTATATTTTTCTTATTTTTCATATTCAGTTATATGTATTATTCATTATGATTTCTGTATTGATCCTCATATTACTGTCTTATGTTACTCAATATTATTCATTTATTCTTTATTGCGATTTTCATATATGATCATATTCCATAGACGTAATCTTATGTTCTTCAGAAATATTTTGTCTATGCAAAGGATGTTTTGCTAAATCTGTCTTTTTGTTTCTCGTGATTCTAGATGTTCTTTTCCGAGAGCTGGTATGTGCAAGATGATATCTGAAGATTGCTTAGCTCTGTTGTTTTTTTTCATTAGCAACTAACTGCAATAAAATAAGTTTGTTTTTAATGTTTTATTTTATTCAAATGAATGTTTTTTTTTGTAACAAACAGTTTAGTTTTAGTTAACTATAATAACCCTGCTGTGAATAAGATAGGAAAGCTCAAGTAAATGATGTCTGCTCCTCGTGTAAAACATTAGAGGACTTATAATGTAATCATATGGACGACTGTTATGATACTAAAATGCTGCTTTTGTGGTGTTTTTGAATCTTGACAGCTCCTGGTCACACTATACATCTGTTATATAAGAACAGTGAAGCGTAAACATTGTGCGAAGCATCTCGTTTTGTGTTCAGTGAATGATAATGCAGCACTCTGAATGGTTTCATCCTTCAAGGATCTGAGAGAGCGCTGATGGGAGAAGAGCCGGTGTGCAGACGAGGTTTAGTGGCCTGAAAATAGCCTCTGATGCAGGAATCATGACTGAAGGAGGAACATAATGAAGCTCTTCTCAGCAGAAAATGAGCTACCATCCCCCAAACCTAGCCATAAATCCTGAGATCCTCCTCAAAATAGCTTTAAATGTTAACAAATCCAAACAGGCTGTGTAAATATTAGTGCTCAGAGATGTTTAGAGCCTCAGGAACTGCAGTGAAGCCTCATCAAACTGAAGTGCTGCAGAACAGATTGTTGTGTTTCATTTGTGAACATGTTAAAGACAGACAGAAGGATCGGGCGTCTCCGTCTCTCTGAGTAAAGCTTTCCTCCAGTTTCAGATTAAAGACACACTCTCACACACACACACACACACACACACACACACACACACACACACACCACTCACTCACACACACACACACACACACGCGCGCTCACTCACTCACATTCACACACACAGACACACACCACACACACAACACACACACCACTCACACACCCCCACACAGACACACCCTCACACACACACACACACTCTCTCTCCTCACACACACACACACACACACTCACACACATGCACATGCCCTCCCCCAAAACACACACACACCCAGACAACGCACACACACACACACACACACACACCACACACAAGACACACACTCACACACACACCCACACTCACTCACACACACACACACACTTCACACACACACACACAAACACGCTCTCACCCAACACACCACGACACACACGCTCACAACACACCCCCACACACGCACACACTCACACACATGCACACACTCACACACACACACACACTCTTTCTCTCACACACACACACACACACCTGCCCACACACCACACATTCACACACTCCCACACACTCACGCCAACAAACAAACTCACCACACTCACACCACACAACTCTCACACCACACATCGCACACACTCACGACTCACACACCTCCCACACCAGAACCCACTCACACACAACAAAGCACACACACACCAACTTTATTCAGATTCCAGTTTCAAAGCGATTGGCTTTTATGGAGCTCATCACAGTTCAAGCTGTAAAGCAGCACCATTCCTGCAAAGAGCATCATGTCGATATCTTTTGCTGGTCCAAACTCAAAAAGCTTTTCTCTCTCATTGCGTTATTTATTTATTACAGTTTTTCTGAATTTCTAAAACACTAAACCCCAATCTCTGAAACATATTCTCACTAGTTTAAACCAGTTTGTCGAATAAAGCACTCTTTCTGCTAAACCTTAAACACGTTCAGGCAGTTAGGCTCTATTTGCAAATCTCATGCACTCTTTTTGCTAAACTCTAAACACATTCTCATTCACTTAAACACTTGTCACACTGTGATGCATTTGTGCTGCAAAATGCTAAAAACAAGCGGCAAAAGTTAAACACAACCAAAGCACAGTTGTCATCGTTTGCACACAATGATTCAAAATTGTTCACTCTTGTTTCTAAAGATGTGATCAAACCAACTGTACATAATATGAGCCGGTTTAGAGAGCACAAGTGGCACAGGTGACTAAATGATGATACGAACAATAGATGGAAGCAATCTGAGAAGATTGAGGAAGAGTACATGTAAGAAGTGGAGGATGAGGAGAGAAAGAGTAAGGTTTAGAGTGATATCAAGGCTGGATCTGTCAGACCAGAGTGTTTTTTTTCTCTTTGTCTAGCAAAAAAGACAACATTACTTGTGATGTGGACAAAGTCCTCAGGCCGGACTCAAGCACAAAGACATGATGCTGAGACAGAATGAATCTCTCATTGACCCTGATTTTACAATTGCACAACTTTTTGTTTAGATCTGAATGGTACTGTAACGTGCCATTCTTTTAGAGTTTTATTTGACCTTTTTGATCTTTGCAGTTGGACTGCAGTATTTTTGCAGTATCGAAGTGCTGAATATATGCAACCATTTAGTACTATTCAATATTCAGCACAATAATGTTCTTGCAGTACATACAGTAGGCCTATAATATATTTTCACCTTACTCAGTTGCAATTACTAAACTTTTTTACAGATTTGCAAAATTGTTTACTCAATACAATATTTTTTTTCTGTAATGTTCTGGATGCTGTGTTCTCCATTTTTCTCTGTAGTGTCTAATGAATGCTCTGTAGTGTTTTCTTTATTGACTCGTGTGTGTGTGATCTGAGAGCACCGTTTGATTTTGAGTGCAAGTGAAATGGTTTTGCAGTGATTGTTTTATTTTGATGGAAGAGTCAGAGGTTTCTTGAATTTAGTTTGAGTATTTGGATTTTGTGTTTAAGGTTTTGAGAAAATGAGGGATGGTTTCAAGAAATGTGTTTTAGCAAATCAGAAAAACTGTAAGTTGTTTGAAATCCTTGCAATATGTTGACATGTCCCTTTTGTGAGACGTGCGTCGTCCATCTGCAACATTATAAATATTTTTATGCTTTTGGCTTCCCTGAGTTGGCTAATTAGTTTATAAAGAAAATTAATGTTAAAACATCACATTAATCCACAAGTAATGCACAGCACTCGTCCATCAGTTAACATCTGGAGAAGCCAAAACTGAAACCCATCCCCCAATTTTTAAGACATTTTACTCAAATACATAGAGTCCCTGAATCCCATATAACTCTTCCGCATGAAAAAGTGTTTGGTTGTCAGGAGAGAAATCTGCATAGATCAAGCAGCGTTTAAACAGCTCTGAACACATGTGTGGCTGGATTCTGATGCGAGAGACCACAGCAGATGCACTTTTTCACTGGAGGACGAGTTATTATGGATTATGGACTCTATGTATTTAGTTAAAAACATCTTAATGCTGGATTAGTTTCAGCTTTTGTCTTCACAAGATGTTAACTGATGGACTGGAGTTTTGTGGATTATTGTGATGTTTTTTTTATCACTCTCATTCTGACGGCACCCATTCACTGGCAGAGAATCCATTGGTGAGCAAGTGACATAATGCTAAATTTCTCCAAATCTGATGAAGAAACCAACTCATCCTGATCTCTGATGACCTGAGGATGAGGATATTTTCAGCACTTTTTCATTTTTTTCTGAACTATTCCTTTAAGTCTCTCTTTCTGAAGTGCTTCTGTGAGTTGTTTTTTCCATGTTCCGATCAGTCACTTATTAGGGTTTAACATCTCAGTTTATTATCTCCTGTGTGTGTGGAATCACATCTCAGTCTGCTCCTGAACGAGTAAATGCCGTGATTCAACTCACCCGGCATCAGGTTCGTCATTCTCACGATGTCATGTACGCATCACTCACTTCGTTTCATGCGAGTCCTATCAGCTTTGCTCTTTTGTTACAACATTTCTAGAAGTTTCTCTTTTAATACATTTAATTAGTACACTAAAAGATGAATTTCGTACTTTATATTTGAAGTGTGTGTGTTGCTGTGTGTTTGTGTGTGTGTGTGTGTGTGTGTGTGTGAGTGTGTGTGTGTGTGAGTGAGTGAGTGTGTGTGTGTGTTGAGTGTGTGTGTGTGTGTTTGTGTGTGTGTGTGTGTGTGGGTGTGGTGTGTGAGTAGTGTGTGTGTGTGAGTGAGTAAGGATTGAGGTGTGTGTAGAGAATGTGTGTGTGTGTGTGGTCCATTCCGAGGTATTGATCATGACACACACCTTCCATCGATACCTTCCTGAATACACACACCACACACACTCTCTCTCTCTCTCGCTCTCTCTCTCACACACACACACATTTTACTCAGGATTTACTCAGGAAAAAACACTTCCTGGTGAAGCTCAGTGTGTGTTTAGTTGTAGTTTGAGGACATATTAGTCTCCAGAAAAGAACAAAATCTGACGGAAGCTCCTTCTGGGAGATCCAGGGACATTCCCAGCTGAGAAAGGGATTCATAAATAAATCAGTCATTTTAGGCTTATGGTTAGACTTGGGCTTAGTCATTCTAAAACACTTTATATAAAAACAGTCTATGATATGCGTTCATTTATAAAATCATTACTGAGATCTTCTTTCTCTTTAGACTGAGATCTGAGTCACCAGAACAGACTGCGGAACGACACAGCACACACACCACACCCACACACACACACAGACACACTCACACTCTCCTCTCTCACACACACACACTCACTCACTCCACACACACTCACACTCACACACACACACTCTCTTTCACACTCACACACACACACACACAATTAGCCGGATGCCCTTCCTCATAAAGTGCTCATTTGTGAAATGAGTTCAGGGGGGGGGGGGGGGGGGGGGGGGGTGTTATTCCCTAAACAAACCTCATAAGCCCATCGAATATTTCATGTCTAGCATTTATCTTATCAGCTTATACTTGAGAGTCTTGTTGTTTGTATTTGTGATTGTTGTGTGTGTGTGTGTGTGTGTGTGAGAGTGTGTGTGTTTTTGTGTGTGTGTGAGAGAGAGAGAGAAGAGAGAGAGAGGAGAGAGAGTGTTGTGTGTGTGTGTGTGTGTGAGAGAGATATAGAGAGAGAGAGAGAGAGAGAGAGAGAGAGATTGTGTTTGTGTGTGTGTGTGTTTGTTCGTGAGAGTGTGTGTGAGTGTGAGTGAGAGAGAGAGAGGGAGAGAGAGTGTGTGGTTTGTGTGTTTGTGTGTGTGTGTCTGTGCTTGTGTGTGAGAGAGAGAGAGAGTTTGTGTGTGTGTGTGTGTGTTGTGTGTGTGAGAGAGAGAGAGTGTGTTTGTGTGTGTGCGTGTGTGTGTGAGAGAGTAGAGAGAGAGAGAGTGTGTGTGTGTGTGGTGTGCTGTGTGTGAAGGAAGAGAGAGAGAGATATAGAAGTTGTGTGTTGTGTTGTGTGTGATGAGGAGAGAGAGATCGTAGTGTGTTGTGTGTGTGTGTGTGTGTGAGAGAGAGAGATTGTGTGTGTGTGAGAGAGAGTGTGTGGTGTGTGTGTGTGTGTGATAGATATAGAGAGAGAAGAGAGAGAGTTTTTGTGTGTTGTGTGTGATAGAGAGAGAGAGATGAGAGTGATTGTTGGTGTGTGTAGTTTGTTTTGTTGTGTTTTTGAGTAGATGGATATAGAGATAGATAGATTGTGTGTGGTTTTTTTTTTTGTGTGTGTTTTGTGAGTGCCTTTGTGTTTTTGTGTGCAAAACAGTACAGTGACATAACAGACCGTAATACCACTACAAACACGTTAACCCTGTAAGACTGACATAGGAATAATAGTCCGAGAGAGATATATATTATATATATTTTATTTTTTTTTTTTTATTTGTTTTTTAAATAACAATTACTTGAACATTTTATTAGGCGATATATCAAAGATCATCAAAAATACATGTTTGTTGAGTATCATATTTGATCATCATGCTTTTATGGCTCATATAGTCTGATGTAGTGAGAATATGGAGGAAAAAACAGCTCGATTTTATTCAGAGACTCAAACTGAGCAAAAAATATGCAATTTGGTGCAGATGCTGTTATTTATCTGATGGAATTCTGCTGCTTGTGATGTAAATCAGTGAGATCTTTCTAACAGTGTAGAGCAGATACTGACATAAAATGCTCTGAATATCAGCGGTCGCTCTATATCTCCAGTAATCTGTCTCAGTGAGATGAGAGTGAAATGCTCCAAACATGTAATGCAGTGATTGAGAGCTGAAGAATTAACGCTCCTCAGAAGATGTGGGATGTTCTGGAGGCTTGTGAAGATCATTTCTCCGCTGAGGAACAGTGAAAGTAAAGCTTCTGGAAACAAACGCTCCTCAAAAGATCCTGATGATCAGATTTGAGACTCTAAAACATGATTGCTGGAGAATCAAGTAATGATGGATCACAGTCTGATCCAGAACTACTGAATGAAGTAAGTGTGTTTCTGTGTTTGAGTGGCTCCATCTGCTGGTCGTAAAGTGAAGCTACACTGAAGCCAATAAAACTCACTTCTTCATTGTAGCACAAAATGCATTCTTTATTATATTAATGTATGTTTTATTGTGTAAATGTAACTATTAAGAAATTAATACTTTTATTCATCAAGGATGCATTAAATTGATCAAAAGTGACAGTAAATACATCTATAATGTGACAAAATATTTATATTTCAAATAAACGCTGTTCTTCTGAACTTTCTGTTCTTCTGTGAATCCTGAAAAATAAAATGCATCACGGTTTCCACAAAAATATTAATATTGATAATGAGAAATGTTTTTCGAGCAGCAAATCAGCATATTAGAATGATTTGTGAAGACTGGAGTAATGATGCTGAAGATCACAGGAATAAATTACAGTTTAACAAAAACAGCTATTTTAGTTTTTAGTTTTAGTTGTCCTGTATTTGTGCTGAAATAAATGCAGCTCTCGTGAGCAGTTTTAGTCTTTAGTTCCTGATCTGTCTGTTCTATGGTCACTGCTGTTGGTCAGTGAGTCTCTGGTCTGTCCGGTCCTCAGTTTAATCCTCAACAGCAGATGTCTTTCATATCTGCGGTGTTTTGAGCTTCAGCTCCTTGTGTGATTGAATATCTTCAGGATCTCTTTCTGAGATCATCTGCTGAATCTTGACACAAGAATATCTCAGAGACGTCATTAATCACAGGAGAGCTTCCAAGATCTCAGCAGATACTATTATCTAAACTAATTCGTTGAAATAAATTATATTCACTAAAAATATCACCTAAAAAGAACGTTTTTTTTTTTCGTATTGTGATATAATTTTTCATTAATTAACTTCATAATGTTCTCATTACTGTAATGCGCTCAGATGGTTTTTCTTGTTGAGTTTTTTTTCTCAGTGTCTAAATAGTCCTAAAAATACACTTCATTTAATGCAAAATATATATTTTTATTTACTCCTTTTGATTTTAAGGTTAAATATGATTTGGATGTGTTCTTACAGTTTTTCTCGATTGCTAACACACTGTAACTGGTTCGTTTGGCACAGTTTTCCAAACCGTTCCTGAAACAAAGACACGTTTCTCAAAACTTTTAACACATTTCACCTGTTTTCACACACGCTCCAACTGTGTTTTCAGCTAAACTCTACACAAGAACGGCGTCGTTTTGCACAGGTTTAACCATGTTCTCATTTAGAAAACACAAACACACAATATAACTACCTCAAGAATCACAATATAAACTCAAACAGCACACATTTATCCCTGTGTGAACATTAAGCAGCAAAACTGATGACACACAGCTCAGAATCTCAGGATGATATGAACAAGAGCACAGCTGATTATGTGATTTGGAAAATTAATCCTACTAGTGAGAGACAAAGAGGAAGAGGAGGGGAAAAGAAAAGGAGGGGAAAAGCAACCTGAAGGGGATGTGCTCTGTGTGTGTGTGTGTGTGAGGATGTTGTGGGAATGTGTGAGTGGAGAGGAGAGTAACGCGTTTTGTGACAAATGAATTGAGGAAATAAATTTGATATATGCAAAGGTATGGACAGCGATTTTTCCAAGGAGAAGGCATGCAAGCGTGACTTTTCAGAACATTACCCCATGTCCCCACTTTTCAAAAAGCTTATAAATCACACAGAATGAAGTTTTTTTTTTATCTAAAAATGCAGGAAGTTTCCTGTAAGGGGTAGGTTTGGGTAGGGTTGGTGTAGGGCAATAGATATACGGTTTGTACAGTATAAAAACAATTACACCTATGGAGAGTCCCCACTTTTCACAAAAAAAAACCTGTGTGTGTGTGTGTGTGTGAGAGTATGTGTGTGTGAGTGAGTGATATTGTGAGGGTGGGAGATGTTTGTCGATGTGTGCATTGTTGTGTGTGTCGTGTGTGTGTGTAAGGGGTGATGTGTGTTTCGTGAGGGTGTGTGTGTGGTGGATGAGAGTGTGTGTCAGTGGGGAGAGAGAGAGTATGTGTCTGTGCTGTGCTGCTCGTGCTGTGTGTGTCTGGTGAGAGTGTAGTGTGCCTGTGTAGTGTGATGATATGTAGTGATGTTGGGAGAGAAGAGAGAGTGTGTGTGTTTTGTGTGTGTGTTTGTGTGTGTGTGTAGTGATCGCTATGTATGTGTGTGTGATGAGTGGAGAGAGGAGTGTGTGTGTGTGGTGTGTGTGTGATGTGTGTGTGTGGGGTTTGTGTGTTTGTGTGTGCTCGTTTGTTGAGAGAGAGTGTGTGTAGTGTGACGTGATGAGAGAAGAGAGAGTCATGGTGTGTGTGGTGCTGCTTGTAGGGTGAGGAGAGAGTGGTGTGTGTGTGATGAGAGAGGAGAGCAGAGACGTGTGATGTGTGTGCTTGTGTGTTTTATGTGTGTTCTGTGTGTGTTTGTGTGATGTGAAACTCGCGTGAAGCTAACTTGTGTGTGTGTGAGTGTGGTGTGTGTGTGTGTGTGTGCTGTGAGTGTGTGTGTGTGGGGTGTGTTGTGTGTGTGTGAGTGATGGTGAGTGAAGTGGTGTCGTTGTGTGTGTGATTTGTGGTAAGTGCTGTGTGTGCTGGTTGCCGAATGCAGATGTGAGAGCCGTGATGTGTGCTTTCGTGAGCTGTGCTGTGTGAGGTTGGGATGTGACGTGAGTGAGTGACGTAGATGATGGGACATGCTGTGTGTGTGGTACTCGTGTGAGGTGATGTGATACAGATGAGTATGTGCAGTGAGTGAGGTGAGTGTGTAGATGTGTGGTTGGTGTGTGTGTAGTGTGTGTGATGTGGCATGTGTGCTGTGTGTTTAACGGTGGCTGTGTGCAATTGAGTATCTTCTTCATGAATATCCTCTTCTATCTGCTAGGCTAAACCTCTATGTAGATTCATTTTCTCAGTCAATTCGTCGTTTCTACTTACTGCTGGCTTATTTTCAGCCGGAACACTGTATTCGTTCTGAAGCAGTTAAATAAACTGTCAGCGTGGAGTCTCTTAATAAAAAAGCGATGGCAGTGAAGCCAGTGTGGTTTGCTGTAATTGTAGTAAATGCGTGTAGTGTTAAATGTCATGGTAAACACTCTGCAGGTTAAGGACATCTGACATACAGTTACGATAACAAAGCACTAGCTTAACTACTACTGACTCATTTAGCTATCTACAAGACTGTACGCTATCCCGTTTAGTTTCAAAATTGTGTATAATAGATCACACAAAGTCATAATGCTGAATAATAATCTTGCCAACTGCTAAATGGCACTATACCAGTCAAAAACTTATTTCTGAAATGCAGATTCTTCTTTGCATTAGAATGATTTCTGAAGATCATGTAACACTGTAGACTGGAGGAATGATGCTGAAATAACAGCTGCAGCCGCAAAAGAAATTACATTACTAGTTTAAACATATCATTCACACAGAAAACAGCTGTTTTACATTCTAATAATATTTCACTGTTTTTAATATATTTTGATCAAATAAATGCAGCCCTGGTGAACAGAAGAGACTTCTTTCAGAAACATTAAAATAAAAAATCTGAATTATTTTAAAATTTGGACCAGTAGTGTATTTACTGATCTAAAATATAACAGTAAATCTCACAAGAAGTCTAACTTGTATATTTTGGTACATTTAAAATGGTAAGAAATTTTGCCTTGACAACTAGCTGAAATAAAATAAGTTTAAAGTTTATTTTTGTTTAACATTTATTCACTTACTTTTTTACAGTTATAGTTGTAATTTTATTTAGCAATAAAAAAAGCTAAATGTTTCTTTTATTTATATTTGTAAGTATTTGTTTTGATTTTGGGGTGAAATATGACGTGCACGTAGCTTCACCCCGAAGGATCTGACCTGGATCGATGTATTGTGGTATATGTCAATGTTCAGAGGCATGCTACATTTATGAGTTTATATTTATAAGTAAAATGTAGGCCACACTGTTAATTTACTTTCCAAAATAATCGCGGGTGCGGGGATATTACGGGTGTCCTGTGAGAGCTGAAATAGGACAGTCACTCTGAGCTTAAACCCGCAGGAGTAGCAGAAATATGCCACAGATTTATGGCTCAGCTAAAGCTGGAAACAGAGACTTTGTGCATCGGCCAAATTAAAATCACATGCGAGGTTAATTGGAGCCTTCGGAGTCAGAAAATAGACACAGAGAGCAGAGCTGAACACCAGTCTGTTCTGCTTTACTCCACACAGACTCAAAGAACAAACCCAGAGGAAAATCTCTCTCTTCTGTTCTTCAGGATTACAGAAACACAGAGACGCTGCAGAACATTTTCAGTTAGCAGCAGTCTTATTTTAATATAATGGCAGATGGTATTAATAATTAGTTTGAAGTAGATTTTGTATGTTCTTATATTTGCCGGTTTAGTAAGTTTTGTTTTTGTCATTTTTAATAGGTTTATATAGTTTTTTAAAATTTGTATTCAGTTTTAGGTAGTTTAGTACATTAAGTTAAACTAAATAAATGATGAGAAATGAGAACTCAAGATTTTTTTATTACTTTATTTCAGTTAACATGTTAATTTCAAGTAACATTTTTAAAATGGTTTTAGTTTTAGTTAACTATAATAAACTGGTGAAGAGATGAGATTATAGTTTTTATTCATATTTATAATTTACTTTTTTTTCCCGAATAGATCCTTTTATACTATTATTCTTTTCATGTGCGGTTCCTGCAATTGTGAGCATATCTCAGAGAAGCAGATAAAGCTCTAAAGAATTTACGAGATATAAACTAGAATTACGAGATATAACGCGAATTACAAGATACTGTATAAACTCAGAATTATGAGATATAAACTCAGAAATATGAGATATAAACTCAGAATTACAGGATACGGTATAAACTCAGAATTACGAGCGATATAAAATCAGAATTAAAGCGATATCTGCTATAAACTCAGACGATTACAAGCATACTGTTATAAACTCAGAATTAGAGATTATAAACTCAGAATACAAGATACTTGTGTTTTTTTGTTTCCCTCTTTAAATCAGATAGTATGGAGCATTATAAAATCGAAATACGATGATATAACTCGAATACAAGATACTGCTATAAACTCAGAATTAAGAGATATAAATCTGCAATTACAAGATACGGTATAAATCAGAATTAGGAGATATAAACTCAGAATTACGAGATGTAAACTCAGAATTACAGGATACTGTATAAACTCAGAATTACAAGATACTGTATAAACTCAGAATTACAAGATACTGGTATAAAGTCTGAATTGTGAGATATAAATTCAGAATTACAAGATACTGTATAAACTCAGAATTAGGAGATATAAACTCAGAATTACGAGATGTAAACTCAGAATTACAGGATACTGTATAAACTCAGAATTACAAGATACTGTACAAACCCAGAATTATGAGATATAAACTCAGAATTACGAGAAAAACTCAGAATACGAGATGTAAACTCAGAATTGACACGGAGATACGTATAAACTTCGAATACGCGCACTATAACTAGATTCGGATATAAATCAGAATTACAAGATACTGTATAACTCAGAATTACGAGATATAACTCAGACTAAGATGTACAACTCCCGCATTACACGATACTGGATCACCAGATTAGGAATAATATCTCACAGAATTACAAGATACTGTACAAACCAGAATTATGCTGATATAACTCGAAGTACAAGATACCTGTCTAAATCAGAATTATGAGATATATTTACCTCAGAATTCGACTGAATAAACTCGAGTGATTTGTAAATATTGGTGTATAGTATAAACTCAGAATTACGAGATATAACCTCAGAATTACGAGATATAAACTGGGTGGACTACAAGATATGCTATGAAACTCGTGAGAATTGTGAGATGTAAACTCAGAATTACAAGATACTGTATAAACTCAGAATTACAAGATACTGTATAAACTCAGAATTACAAGATACTGTACAAACCCAGAATTATGAGATATAAACTCAGAATTACAAGAAAAAAGTCTGTTAATAAACTCAGAATTATGAATGATATAAAGTCAGAATTACGAGATGTAAACTCAGAATTACAGGATACTGTATAAACTCAGAATTACGAGATATAACCTCAGAATTACAGGATACTGTATAAACTCAGAATTACAAGATACTGTACAAACCCAGAATTATGAGATATAAACTCAGAAATATGAGATATAAACTCAGAATTACAAGATGTAAACAGCTTAGAAATATGATGTGATATAAACTGTGCTATGTATAGTAACAAGTTGTATACGATACCACCCAAACCAGAATTATGCAGATATAAAATCAGAATTACAGATACTGTATAAACTCAGTGGAATTACGAGATGTAAACTCAGAATTACAGGATACTGTATAAACTCAGAATTACGAGATATAACCTCAGAATTACAGGATACTGCTATACAACTCCAGAATTACCAGATACTGCCTATAACTCAGCATTATGAGATTAAATATCAGAATTACGAGATATAAACAGAAACCAAGTGATACTGTTATAAACAGAATACGAGATATAAACTAAGAATACAATCGATACTGTACAAACCCAGAATTACGAGATGTAAACTCAGAATTACAGGATACTGTATAAACTCAGAATTACGAGATGTAAACTCAGAATCGGATACTGCTATAAACTCAGGAATTCCGAGATATAAAACTCAGAATTACAGGATCACTGTATAAACTCAGAATTACAGATCACTGTATAAACTCAGAAGTAGAGATATAAACTAAGATATTCGAAGATATAAACTCAGGAATTACAAGATAATTACAAACCCATGAATTATGGCGATATAAACTCAGAATTACAAGCATACTGTAAGAAAACTCAGAAGTAGGAGATATAAAATCAGAATCGGAGATATAAACTCAGAATCCTACAGGATACTGTAATAAACTCAGAATAGAGATATAAACTCAGAATTACAGATACTGTATATAAACTCAGAATGACAAGATACTGTATAAACTCAGAATTACAAGATACTGTATAAACTCAGAATTATGAGATATAAACTCAGAATTATGAGATGTAAACTCAGAAATATGAGATATAAACAACTCAGAATTACGAGATAAACTCAGAAATATGAGATATAAACTCAGAATTACAGGATACTGTATAAACTCAGAATTACAAGATACTGTATAAACTCAGAATTACGAGATGTAAACTCAGAATTACAGGATACTAGTATAAAAGTCAGAATTACGAGATGTAAACTCAGAATTACAGGATACTGTATAAACTCAGAATTACAAGATACTGTACAAACCCAGAATTATGAGATATAAACTCAGAAATATGAGATATAAACTCAGAATTACAAGATACTGCTATATAAATTCAGAATTGTGAGATGTAAACTCAGAATTACAAGATACTGTACAAACCCAGAATTATGAGATATAAACTCAGAATTACAAGATACTGTATAAATTCAGAATTATGAGATATAAACAGAATTAAGAGATATAAACAGAATTATGAGATATAAACTCAGAATTACAAGATACTGTATAAATCAGCATACAAGATACTGTATAAATCGAATTATGAGAATATAACCAGAAATATGAGATATAAATAGAATTCCAGATATTTTTCTTTGTTTTTTTTTTTTTTTTTTTTTTTTTTTTTTCTGTAAAATCAGAATTAGGAGAATAACTACAGAATACGAGATGTAAACATCAGAATTACAGTGCATACTGCCTAGAAACTCGAATACGAGAGATAACTCAGAATTACAAGGATACTGTATAAACTCAGAAGCAATATGAGATGTAATACTCAGAATTATGCAGATATAAACTCAGACTTACAAGCGACTGTGAACTCAGAATTATGAGTCCAAACTCCAGAAATATGAGATATAAACTCAGGAATTACCAATGTACCTGTATAAACTCAGAATTTACGGAGATATTTTAAACTACAGAATTAGAATGATGTAACTACAGGAATTAACAGGATACTGTATAAACTCAGAAGTACGGCAGATATAACTCACGAATTAACGATCTGTATAAACTCAGAATTATGAGATTAAATCAGAATTACGAGAATATAAACTCAGAATTACAGAGATACTGTAATAAAATAACGAAATTACAAGATAATGTTAAAACTCAGAATTATGAGACTATAAACTCAGAATTGCGTGATAGTAAAAATCAGAATTACGAGATATTAAACTCAGCATATTACAAGATTACTGTATAAATTCAGAAGTATGAGATGTATAAACTCAAATTATGCAGATATAAAACTCAGAATGCGCTGATAAAATTCAGAATTACGAGATGTAAACTCAGAATTACAGGATACTGTATAAATTCAGAATTATGAGATGTAAACTCAGACTATGCGATATAAACTCAGAATTGCGCGATATAAACTCAGAACTGTGCGATATAAACTCAGAACTGTGCGATATAAACTCAGAACTGTGCGATATAAACTCAGAATTGCGAGATATGAACTCAGAATTACAAGATACTGCTATATAAAACTACGAATTACGAGATATAAACTCCAGAATTACACGATACTGTATACGAACCAGAATTATGAGATTATAAACTCAGAATTCAGAGAAAAAACATCAGAATTATGAGATATAAAATCAGAATTATGCGATATAAACTCAGAAGTACAAGATACTGTATAAAACTCATGAATTGCCGAGATATAACTCGAATTACAAGCATACTCAGTATAAACTCAGAGAATATGAGAATAAAACTCAGAATCTACAGATACGACTGTTATAAATCGAAAATTACGGATATAAACTCAGAATTACGATGTAGAAACTGAGAATTACGAGATATAAACTAAGAATTACGAGATATAAACTCAGAATTACAGGATACTGTATAAACTCAGAATTACAAGATACTGTACAAACTCAGAATTATGAGATATAAACTCAGAAATATGAGATATAAACTCAGAATTACAAGATACTGTATAAATTCAGAATTATGAGATGTAAACTCAGAAATATGAGATATAAACTCAGAATTACAAGGATACTGTATTAACTCCAGAATTATGAGATATAAACTCAGGAAATTGAGATATAAAGTCAGAATTGTGTGATATAAACTCGCAATTATGAGAAATAAAGTCAGAATTGTGAGATAAAAAGTCAGAATTGCGAGATGTAAATTCAGAATTATGAGATATAAACTCAGAAATATGAGATATAAACAACTCAGAATTACGAGATAAACTCAGAATTACAAGATACTGTATAAACTCAGAATTACAAGATACTGTATAAACTCAGAATTATGAGATATAAACACAGAATTACGAAGATAATATAAACTCGAATTACAAGATACTGAATATAAAATTCGAGAATTCTGAGATATAAAGTCAGAAATATGAGATATAAACTCAGAATTACAGGATACTGTATAAATTCAGAATTATGAGATGTAAACTCAGAATTATGAGATATAAACTCAGAAATATGAGATATAAACTCAGAATTACAAGAGACTGCATATAAACATCAGAATTACCAGGATACTGTATAAAATCAGAATTATGAGATATAAACTCAGAAATATGAGATAAGTCAAATTCAAGTCCTGCTTTTTCTATTAAGATTCAGAATTACAACGATACTGTATAAATTCAGAATATATGAGATGTAAACTAGAAATAGGATGGATATAAACTCCGAATTCAAGATACTGTATACAACCTCAGCAGTATGAGATGTAAACTCAGAATTACAGGATACTGTATAAACTCAGAATTACAAGATACTGTATAAACTCAGAATTACAAGATACTGTATAAACTCAGAATTACAAGATACTGTATAAACTCAGAATTATGAGATGTAAACTCAGAAATATGAGATATAAACAACTCAGAATTACGAGATAAACTCAGAAATATGAGATATAAACTCAGAATTACAGGATACTGTATAAACTCAGAATTACGAGATATAAACTCAGAATTACAAGATACTGTATAAATTCAGAATTATGAGATATAAAAGCAGAATTACAGGATGATGATAAACTAAGAATCAAGCTCCTGTATAACTCAGAATTATGAGATATAAAATCAAATTACAACGATATGACTATAAATTAAGAATTATGCAGATGTAAAATCAGAATGTATGAGATATAGATCAGAATTACAAGATACTGTATAAACTCAGAATTACGAGATATAAACTCAGAATTACAAGATACTGTATAAACTCAGAATTACGAGATATAAACTCAGAATTACCAAGATCAATCGTTATATTAAAAATCAGAATTACGAAGATCATAACTCAGCAATCAAGATATAAACCAGAATTCCAAGATACTGTAATAAATCAGCATCTGAGATATAAACCAGAAGTGCAGACGGATATAAATCAGTAATGACTAAGATACTGTATAAACTCAGAATTATGAGATATAAGCTCAGAATTGCGAGATATAAACTCAGAATTACAAGATACTGTATAAACTCAGAATTATGAGATATAAACTCAGAATTGTGAGATATAAACTCAGAATTATGAGATATAAACTCAGAATTACGAGAAAAAGTCAGAATTGCAAGATACTGTATAAACTCAGAATTATGAGATATAAACCCAGAATTGCGAGATATAAACTCAGAATTACAAGATACTGTATAAATTCAGAATTGTGAGATAAAAAGCAATGTCTTGTTTTAAAAAGTTACAATTACGAGTTGATTTTCCAGTTACATGTAACAACTATTCAGTGATGAAAAAGATTGTATTATCCTAAATCTTTTTCCTCATTGAACATCCTGTTTCACTGAGAAAAACATCACATCATGTGTAAGATGTGTGGTGATGAGTGTCATTTTATATTATGTTTAGAACAAAGAAGCTCAGATTCAGCCAAATCAGACAAGGCCAGTGGCCAATATTAATTCAGCAACAGGATAAAGTGACAACACATGAAACACAAACAGTGTTTCTTGAACTAATGCATCTGTGTCATTAACATGTGCCTCTCAGCTTCCCACATTACTCGAGTTGTGACTCAGATCCACAAGTGAAAGTGTTTATTATGCTCTCAGAAGGGCTGAATCAGAGAAAACACTTCCAGGTTTTTCTATTTTTGGCTGCTTAAATCTGATCGGCCCGGACAGGAGGGTGAAAGTTCAAATTTTTTTCTCCCAGACTGGAATTCCTCCATCAGATTTTCCATTACTCAAGAACTGTGACGTGGAGCGGCTTCCTAAGGGTGAGCCACGACCCGGACTATCGCCCCCTCCTGTTTCACACAACACCACACACACTGACAACACACTCACACACACACACACATGTCTGGTCAGCTATCCTTGTGGGGACTCTCCATAGGCGTAATGGTTTTTCTACTGTACAGACCATATATTCTATCGCCTTACACCAACCCTACACCTAAACCTACTCCTCACAGAGAACTTTCTGCATTTTTAGATTTTCACAAAAATGTAATTATGTATGATTTATAAGCTTTCGTACCCATGGGGACGACAATTTAGGCCCCACCGTGACACGAGTACCCATGAGTCTGTGTGTAGTCAGGTAAGTCCCACCTAGGACTATATAACAGTACACACACACACACACACACACACACAAACACAGACCACCACTCACTCACACACACACACACACACACACACTGACACACTCACTCACACACACACACACACACACACTCACACACACTGCATGCTAAAATAAACTGCACTATCTGGCTTCGCCGCCCTGCAGTGTTTCTCTCTGGGATATCCTGCTCCGGGCAGCAGTGTAGTATTTGCAGTGGATGAACACGAATATTATAAGTGTTTACACAGAGAGACAAAGGCTTCGTGTAATGCAAAATACTAACATTAGTCGTCAAATCACTAATATCCTGTGAACTTTACTTAACTTGTGAGATCATGATTGCACTGCAAAACAAAAAAAATCAAGATGCAAAATGACATCAGAAAGTCTTGCTTTCTGAAAAATCTATGAAAATTAAGTGAGTTTATGCTTAAAAAAAAGAAGAAATATTGCTTTTGTTTTAAGCATAAACTCCCTTCATTTTGATCATTTTGGCAGAAAACAAGACTTCGTATCTGTCATACGTGTTATTTTGCATCTTAAGTAAATCTTTATTTAAGAATGGTTAGATGTTTTACTGAAAAATAAGACAAAAATACTGAGTACACTGCAAAAAATGTCTTGTTTTCCAGTACAAATATCCAAACATTATTAAATTAGGCTATAATTATTTAAACGCTTTAAACAATAACAAATGGGGTCAGAAAAAAACTGAATTCAAAGGGAAAACAAGAATATTTTTCTGACCCCACTGATGGATATTTTTATTTTGTTTAATCATAAATTCACTTAATTCTGATGCATTTTTAAGATTTAAGAATAATTAGATAATTGTACTTGAAAACAAGACCAAAACACTGAGTAAGAAACTCTTTTTTTTTTTTAAGTGTGGTTATGCTGTCATTCTGTGATTATATATTTGTGTCTAATAACTGTAGAATTAATGATGGTCTCAATAGCAATGCTTGTTTCTTTCATTTAAACTAAGTATTTCATGTCCATGTGTTTATTTATTTGGCACGTAGTCGTGTAATAAGTCAGATGGTTTGCATTAATGTCCTGATTTTGCAATGATCACCATTAGAAGCTCTGCTGAGACTCATTCAGAAGGGAGTAGGCCTATTTTACATCCCTGTGCGCTGATGTAATACATTGACAGAAGAACAGCCTTGAGTTCAAAGGCACTGTATTCATTTGATTGATTCTCTTGCTTTGTTTTCAGCGATGGATCCATCTACATATTGAACTCTGTCAGTGTCACTGCTGCGCTGCCCGATGAGACTTAAACAAGCCAGTCTTCAAAAAGACATGAACAGAAAACCAGTGCAACCTCAAATGCATCAATGTGCTGAAAATATGCTTATGCAGGTCATCCGAGATCAGGATGAGTTTGTTTCTTCATCAGGTTTGGAGAAATGTAGCACTGCATCAGTGTCTCAGCAATGGATGCTCTGCAGCTGAATGGGTTGCCGTCAGAATGAGAGTCCAAACAGCTGATTAAAGCCACTCCAGTCCATCAGTTAACATCTGGAGAAGACAAAAGCTGAAACACATCCAGCATTAAGACGTTTATAACTCAAATACATAGAGTCTATAATCCATAATAACTCTTCCTCCAGTGAGTCAGTGTTCTGGTGTGAATCAGGAGAGAAATCTGCACAGATCAAGCAGCGTTTACAAGACAAAACAGGATTTTTGTAAATCAGTTGATCATTAAAAAAAATTATCATCTCACACCCACCCACACTCACACACACACACACTCCCCCACAACACCACACCACTCACACACACACACACAGCCACACACAAACACACACACACACACCCACACACTCACTCACACCCACACACACACACACTCACAAACACAAACACAAACAAACACAAACACAAACACAAACACAAACAAACACACACACACACACACACTCACACACTCAACACACACACACACCACCCCCACACCCACACACACTCCCACACACACACACACACACTCACACCTCACCACCCTCTCACACTCACACACTCTCACACACACACACACACACACACACTCCCACAACACACACACATCACACACACACACACCCAATCACTCACACATCTCACACACACTCACACACACACCCACCCACACACACTCACTCACACACTCTCACACTACACACTACACACTCTCACACTACACACTCTCACACTACACACTCACACACCTCTCACCACACACACACACACTCACACTAACACTCACACACACACACACTCACACACTCTCACACTCACACACACACACACACCAATCACACACACACACACACACACACACATCAACACCACACACACCCACCCACACTCACACACTCACACACACAAACACTCACACACACACACACTCAAACACAAACACACACACACACACTCTCACACACACACACTCACACACACACACACTCACACACTCTCACACACACACACACACACACACACACACACACACACACACACACACCCACAAACACACACACACACACACAACTCACACACACACAAAACACATCACACTACACACACAACAGCCAGGTCGCCGGTCCTCTTAAATGCGGGGGCCACCCGCCTTTGAGACCCCTCACTGTCACCAGGCTAATGGAAACATATAGCGCGCCCGTCACGCGTTGCCCCTTTAAGAGACGCGTTTTCCCATGGGCTCCGTGACGTCAGCGCAGCGCAGGACTCACTCCAGCAGCGGCGTGTCCTCCTCAACAAACGCGAGCAATGCGCGCACGGGCGAGCCGAACGCCAGCGAAACACGCTCCGCAGACCGGCGCCCGCCGCGGATTACACCGGGGAACTCTCCGAGTCAACGGCGAAGAAGTGAAGGCTGACGCGTCGAGTCCGCAGCGCGCTCTGATTTCGCGTACTAGACGCGCAGGAGTATGCGTGATCCCAGCTGATCGAGACTCGAACCCGCTGCTCGACTCCACACCCGCGCTCGCTCCAGAAACAGCTCAGATTAGCTCATTAGTCCGGCTCACCAGCTAATTAACGATGGCGGGGAAGCTGGCAGCGCAGGGCGCGGGAATCCTGCTGGTCACCGCCAACGTCGGATCGCTGTTTGAAGATGTGAGTCCAGCTTTATTACTAATAACACACGCTTTCTTCCACACTAGTGTGAGTGCTGCTGCAGTAACCTGAGGTAAAGTGCTGGGTAATGATGCTAGCTGATGAATTAACCCGAACCCACGACCTTTCAGTGTCCCCTCAGAGACCGAGTTCGGCGGCTCTAACGGTCTCCGGGTGATTGACGGTTTGTTTCGCGGGTAAAGTGTTCTGGTTACTGGATACTCATCTGTTAACTTAACTATCAAACTGTCAAAATAGTGTACAGTGTATTCTGACATTATTTTTGTTTGTAAACAATAAATAAATATATACACACACACACTCACACACAAACACTCACACAAACACGCAAACACACACAAACACACACACACAAACACACTATATTATAGCAATACGTATGCATGTATGTATGTGTATAGATAATACATCGTATTTAAATTAAGTATTTAAAAATAATGTTATAATTTAATCATTTAAATATTATTATTAATATATAGTTATTTAATATGTAATAACAATTAGAAACGACAATCAAAATAATATTTAAATAATTTAAATAATATATTTATTATTATTACTAATATTATTATTATTTACACACTCTCTTAAAAAAGTCTGTAAAAATACGGCCTAATGTACTGTTAATATGAAGGTATTTTCTGTATTTATTAATTTTTTTAATACAGGTGTTTTAATACCTGTATTTAGAATTTTGCACTGTATGGCGTTGTGTTTTAGTGTCCGTAAAAATAATAATATGGCACAAAATGAGTCTTTCTTTCTTTCTTTCTAACAGTATGATATATTATTGGTAATCACTTTACAATACGAGTGCCATATATTAAGTTACTTAATAACTAACATGAACAAATACAGTGGTTACAAACTAACAAGCACACTTTTGATTTTAATAATGCATTAGTAAATGTTGAAATTAACCTGAACTGAGATTAATAAATGCTGTAGAGGTATTGTTCATGGTAACTAAAGTAGTAACTAACGAACCCTACTGTAAAGTGTTACCGATGTTCTGTTGGCTGTGTGAGTGCGACACCGCTTTCAGACTGCTTATCCAGTGATCCCAAATGAAAGTTTCATGGAAGCGAGTGGGTCAAAGTGTGCGAGAGCCATGTTTAATGCTTGTGTTAGACAACGTTTTTGAGCTGAATAACTCCT
The DNA here is from genome assembly GCA_018155175.1 of Sinocyclocheilus anophthalmus. Taxonomy (NCBI): domain Eukaryota; kingdom Metazoa; phylum Chordata; class Actinopteri; order Cypriniformes; family Cyprinidae; genus Sinocyclocheilus; species Sinocyclocheilus anophthalmus. The sequence goes on along the minus strand of JADLZN010002658.1, from coordinate 211,616 downwards.
TGTGCACTAACATACACACATATATATATATATACACATGTATATCTATCAGGCAGTGAAAGGATGCTCTCATGCGCCCGATCCGTGCTTCTCAAACTATGAAAAAGCTGTAAAACTAGAGCTCATAATCACTCCTGACTCTGGCTTAATCAAAATCTCACCTGTTATCGCGCTCTATGGAAATGATTACGCAAACTTGTGGTAGACCAGGGCGAGTTGAGGTTTAAGCAAATTAGTTCCTCTGAATAAACAATAGTAAAGTACGAACTATCTCAGCCATTAAAAATGCTTGCTTGTGTGTGAACGTGCCAGTACTTGACAGTCAGGTCTCGGGCTGTAATTCTGTGTAGTTTATACACTGAGACGTTTAGGCCAGATCTGTTTATTTGATTGCAAACTGTTTTCTTACGCATGTGAAGAGGAACTGCCCCGTACTATCTTTAGAGTTATAAATAGTTGGCCTGTCGTGACCGCTGAACTGCTGTCTTATGAATATCGCTGTTTATCCTTTACTTGTTTTACACGAGAGTGCAGCCAAAACCAGCACGCCGCTTATAGAGTCCGGCATGCACAATTACACCTAAATATTTAACATGTTCAGATGTCTCGTCTCGTCCCTCAATGGGCCTTTTGTGCCGCACAAGCCACAAATGCAAGGATTTGTCCAAATTACGTGAATGAAGTAAATGAGGCCTTTATTGGCAATCACAAGATGAGGTGTTTAGGGCTGGACGGCTTCCACGGTTTTGGCGAGTGCTGTTATAAAGCGGTCTACTGTAGTCGTTTTGCCCTGATGAGATGCTCCTGAAGTGCTTCTGGGAAGATAGGAGACGTAAAAAGCTGTAATGGAGCTATAGGATGGCATATGCTCTTCAGGATACATAAATGACTTTCCTTTATGGAAAGCAGCTGGTCTGGATGGCGTCCAGGTGGATCTTTTTTTTTTTTCTTTTTTTTTTTATTTTTTGTTTTTTTATTTTTTTTGACCTGGACGCACAGGTGCAGCATGAGATTTCCCGTTGTAAATGGTGTTTAATGTCTGATTTAATAAGGCAAATAGGGCCAGGATAGCGTGAGGTCATTGAGATCAGAGCATCATATGCTGAAAGGATGCGGCTGTAATGGGCGAATCTCACGAAAATGACACATTAAAATTATGTAGATGAGTTTGTTTCTTCATCAGGTTTGTAGAAATGTAGAATTGCATCAGTGTCTCTGAAGTGAATGGGTGCCGTCAGAATGAGAGCTGATAAAAACATCACAAGTAATCCACAGCACTCGTCCATCAGTTAACATCTGGAGAAGACAAAAGCTGAAACACATCCAGCATTAAGACGATTTTAACTAAAATACATAGTCTATAATCCATAATAACTCTTCCTCCAGTGAGCCAGTGTTCTGGTCTGAATCAGGAGAGAAATCTGCACAGATCAAGCAGCGGTTTTAACATGCCTCTAAACACATATGTGGCTGGATTTTGATGCGAGAGACAACAGCAGATGCACTTTTTCACTGCAGGAAGGCGTGTATGAACACGAGTCTTATCTGGTGATGGTAATTGTTGACACTGACTCGCTGCTTTATTTGTGCTCAGCTGTTATAATAACAGAACAGATGCAGTAGTGCTGATATCAATTGGAAATGTTATCAAATGATAACATCAGATGAGAAGAGATGGGCCTAATCGCTCTGCTCCAGATCCTAGTGAGCTGTCTACATGGTAGGGCTGTGTGACATTGGAAAAAAACTGACATTGCGATATTTTGTGATTTATATATTGTGGTATAAAACATACAGGAATTTTTACCAGATGACCTGGATCGCTATATTTGGAAATAATAAAGCATTTTAGAGTTAGTGGAGTGATTTCGTTGGCAATTGCATTTAGCTGAAAATTTATTTTTTACTCTCAAGTGTCATTTTTCTTTTTAGTCCTGAACAATTTGGGAAGCATAACAGCTTTCGCAATTTCATCACTAAATCGCACTAAACCAGACTATTTATTTGCGATTTTGATTAATTGTGCAGCCCTACATTTGGGTGTTCATACTTGGGTTTACTTTTTTACAAGAATCAACTTTCAGTAATGATTTCAGAGTAAAAAAAAAGTCTTTCCACTAGAGTTTTAATAGGCCATGTTCACATTGATTTTGACCAATTAAATATATCTATAAAAAAATTTATAATTTAAATGACTTTGTGATTATTCTGAAATAAAAATATTAAACCAAACAAAAAAAAAAAAAAAATTGTAAATTAAATAAAATTGTTTCAAATCTTAAACCACCAAGCTTTAATTTGGCTGGTTGTTGGCAAATGGAAATATGATAATGTTCATTCATTTGAATAATTTTTTTACTATGCTTTTAATTATTAAATGAACTAAAAGTGCATTTATAATCAACATTTCTCTTGCTTTGTCCACCATCTTTTCATATTTGTTCATCATGCTTGCTGCAGTGCATTCTGGGATTGTCTTTTCTGCGTAGGATGCATGTGATGGTGAAGTCTTGCCAGATGTTGCTGGAACTGACGTAAAATCCTCCTGTTATCAAGACTTAGTATTTTGCACGACATATGATCTCTATTGTTTAATTCCTTGTAATGCAGTCGACATCTAATCCAGGAAACCGTTTCTGCAGAACGTTCTTGTAAAGGTCTAGCTTGTCTTCTACAAGGTGTTATGATACAATGCGATTCGTCGACAAAGCTGAAGATGCTTAGTAACATTAATAGAACATTTGTTCAACATTATCTGGACTTTAATACTCTTCTAATGGCTTAGGAAGCGCTCATATGACCACGCTTGCTATGCTGCACGAGGATAACGAGATCTGTTCTTAGGAATGTTTTTTTCCGAAACGTTTTAGTTGGACGTTCATCTAACGTTGTTTAACAATTGTTGTTTCCGGATGTCAGGTGTCTAATCGGCAGTGGAGATAACACTTTCCAAGTAAATCGTCCCCCATCTGTTTGCAAAATGACAATTGAAAATGAACTCTTGTTTTGCACTACGCAAGAAACATTACGTTTTTCGCAACACTTCACAGTGTTCGCCTAAAAATCTGCTATATACAGATTCCAGATTGGAATTTTTTCAATAGTAACGTTTTCATAGCTTAACGAGAACGTTCTTAGAACATCTTTTTGTCGTGTGCCGTGCGTTGATAGCTCTGTGTGGAGCGGTCTCGTTAGCAGAGATCTGGGCCGGTTCTTCGGTTCTCTTTACCTCTCGTTTCTCTCAATAGCTCATTATTTCTGTCTGCTTGCGCAGCATGTTGTTCTAGATCTAGATCAGTCATGATGAGATTCCTGAGTTATCAGAGTTCATCTGTGTTGTGTGATTTACATGCTTTACTTGTCAGACGTCTTCTCGTTCTCATTTGTTTTCGCACATGCATGTGTAGTGATTCTCGGTGTTCAATCAGCGTATGAATGTAGTGATCCTATATTTGGATCTGAGGGTCGTTCAGCCGGTGATGAGCGTTTTATCAATCGAGGCTGAGCGCACATGAGCTGAAGATGCTGTTTTCATGAGTTTTGTGCTCAGAAAATGAGATTGAAGAATAAGCATCCTCTCATCTCCGAGCGTGTCTCTGGGGAGCTGTGATTATTGATAATGGATTTTACATTATCGTGAGCCGCATGGTAAATGAGCGCGAGCCATTAGCTGGAGTGGCTTTGGGAATTACAGTCACCGCCGATGTTCCTCTGTGTAGGTTGTGTTGAGAGAAAGACGGAGATTTCTAGAAACAGACCTATGCATGTTTGGACCTTAAGCCCGGGACACACAAATCTTATCCCTTCCTCTTTCGCCGCCGCTTCTTTTTTTCAGCACACATAAAAACTAGAACTGCCAAAGTGTGATTCGTCATGCTCTTCTTGTTTACCTTGTTTTCATTCATTCATTCGTCATCATCGTACAGTCTGCATGCATGTCGTACCCAAGTTTATCAGATCCATGTCGCACAGTGTGATTTGAAAGGATCTTATAGGATTGCTAAAATCGTGCAGTGTGTCCCGGGGCTTCAGATTATTAATTTATATATATAATATAATGTAACGCTTTTCTCATGCGTGTAAAACATATTGGTATGTTGGTTCAGATATTTCGCTCATATTGCTGATGAATAGCTGAGTATAAAGCATAATGTCATCTCAACTAATAGTACCCTTTTTTTCAGGCTTGTTTCTGATTAAAAGTCCTCCATTATGCATAAAATCATGGCATTTTTTTTCATGGCTATTATTGGTGTTTTGGTCACACAATAAACGGCACTGTTATTTAAATCAATGTAAACTCGGTACTCATTTTATTGCAGTATTAATTTAATTAAAGAACTCTGCTGAAACTCTTTTTTTTAAAATACATTTTTTATTTTTTATTTTATTTTATTTCTGCTCAGATGTCTGAATGGTTGTCCTGTAGAAATATGTTTTGTTAATGATGCAGCAGTACTGATCGTTTACTAGAAGTGAAATATGGGTGTGTCGATTTCTCTCTCTTTTTTTTTCTGCTCAATTAAGAAGAATTTCACAGGAACTGGTTGTTTTAGCTGATACTGTGCTGGCGTCTAATCATGTTTGATGCAGAAGGAGCGGTTAATATTTTCCACCATGTGGTTCGTTAAAAGGGGCAGAACACTTTAGAATAATGACAATAGGAAATGGAGAACAATAACAGAAATTTCCAAAACATTCTGCCAGTATGTACTTACTATATATTGATGGCAAACCACGTTTGCAGCTCTCTTAAAGGGACAGTTCACCCGAAAATGAAAATTCTGTCATTTATAGACTTTTGAAGACAAAACAAGATATTTTGAAGAATGCTGATAAGCAAACAGTTGCTGGTAGCCATCGACTTCCAAAATACTATTACGTATAAATATAAATACAGAATTTTCAGTTTTGGGTGAACTATCGCTTTAAGAGGCTAGTAGTGAAAACACCATTATACGTGGTGTTAAGTCTGTCATGGCTAGTACTAGTGCTCAAATGTTTTTTTTTGTGACTTGCAGCACATTGACGGTGCTTTCATTTGAAAGTATCAAACAGGCACCCATGATCTGCTCAATAACATGGTTATCAGTGGATTTACCCCAGTGATAGTCAGCTGTTTATTTATCCTCCAGTGATTGTCATACTGTAGTGCATGTGGGTAATGCAGGCTAAATGGTTTGATGGGGTCTGTGTTTCTTTAAATGCTGTGGCCCGCAGTGAAACGCCCTGCGGCTTCGGCTGTAGTTTTCATTAAACATTGATGTTGCTTTTTGATGTGTGAAAACCAAACAGAAATGCTGTAATTCAATATGCAGAAACCTGTAAAACATGCATTTCTCCTCTGAACTGCTGTTTGTGGTGAGTGTGCATGCATACGGACACGAGAGAATCTCACGAAACCGGTCAAAAAACAAACACATCAAAAGAAAAAAATTGAAAGCGAAATTGATACATAAAGTACTATATAGCATATTGTTAAAAAAAATGTTTTTTTGTTTCTAAAGCTGCATTTATTTGATAAAAAATACAGTAAAAAATGTGAAATATTATTAGAATATAAAACAGCTGTTTTCTTGTGCGAAATCGCATGTTAAACTTTAATGGTGCGGGTGTTCTGTGATGCGCACTGTATTTTCAGCATCTTTCCGCAGTCCGTTTCAGTGACTGATCTTCAGAAATCAGTATAATATGCTGATTTATTAGAAATATTTCTGATTATTATCAGTGAGTACGTTTACATGCACACCAGTAAGCTGATAACTCACAAATATCAGCTTATTAAATAACCAGTTTTCCCCGTTTACATGCACATCAGTAACCTGACAACGCAAGACCTGTTACATGACTTCGTTAATATCAGGTTATTTCCCTGTGTGACGTCAAAAATAATCATTTGCGTATCGACTCCGAGTATTCCATACATTCCACACGACACACACCACACTCTCTCTCACACACACACACACACACACACACTCTCTCTCTCACACACACACACACACACACACACTCTCTCTCTCTCACACACACTCTCTCCTCTCTCACACACAAAAAAAACCACACTCACTCTCTCTCTCTCTCTCTCTCACACACAACACACACACCACTCTCTCTCTCACACACACACCTCCTCTCCACACACCCACAAGCACACAATCTCTCTCTCTTTCTCTCTCTCTCCTCTCTCTCTCTCTCCTCTCTCTCTCCCTCTCTCTCTTCTCTCCTCTCCTCGCCCTCTCCTCTCTCTCACACTCTCGCACTCACACACACACTCGCTCACTCTCTCTCTCTCTCTCTCACTCCCCCCGCCTCGCTCCGCCTCTCTCAACACACAACACAATCAGAACAAGCACTCTCCTCTTCCTCACTCCTCCTCTCCTCTCCTCCCCTCACATCGCTCCTCGGGGCTCACACTACGCATCCAACTCTTCACTCTCTCCCATCTCTTAGCTCCACCGCTACAGCTCCTTCTCTCTCTCTCTCTCTCTCCTTCTTTCTCTCTCTCTCTCTCTCCCCTCCCTCTCTCCCTCCTCCCCTCCCCGACGGTCTCTCCTCCGGTCTCCTCTCCCTCTCTCTCAACTTGATCTTCCTCCCTCCTCCCTTCACTCACTCCTCTCTCTCTCTCTCTGGGTCCCCTCTCATCCAATCCCAACTCTCCGGTCTCCTCCTCCCCCTCTTCTCTCACACTCTCTCCCATCCTCCCTCTCCTCTCCTCACTCTCCTCTCTCTCCTCCTCTCTCTTCCTCATCCCTTCTCTCTCTCTCCTCTCACACAACACACACTCTTCCTCACTCTCCACTCACTCTCTAAAAAAAAAAAAAAAAGGAAACACACACACAACTCACTCTCTCACTCGTCTCCTCACACACACCGCACTCTCTCACTCTCTCTCAACACCAGCACTCTCTCTCACACACACACTCTCGCTCACTCACACACACACTCTCTCTCACAGCACACCCTATCAGCCCTCTCACACACCCTCACATCCACACACACTCACTCTCCTCACACACTTCACTCTCTCCCCACTCTCTCTCACACACCACACTCGCTCGCACACACCTCTCTCCTCCTCACTCTCCTCACCACACTCTCTCTCTCACACACTCCTCGCTCCTCACACACTCTCTCTCTCACCACTCTCTCTCTCACACAATCTCTCTCCTCTCACACACATACTCTCTCTCTCTCTCACACACTCTCTCTCCTCTCTACCAACCTCACAAACACTCTCTCCTCACTCACACACACTCTCTCTCCTCTCTCCTCCTCACGAAACACCTCTCATCTCTCTCACACACACTCACTGTCTCACACTTCACTCCTCATCTACAACCACTCTCTAACACACACACTCCATCACTCACTCACTTTCTCTCATCTCTCCCTCACGTCACTTTCTCAATACTCTCTCACACACCACACTCACTCTCTCACTCTCCTCACACACACACACATCACTCTCTCACTCTCTCGACACACACACTCTCTCTCTCACGTCTCTCTCACACACTATCTCTCTCTCTCTCACACTCTCGCTCTCACACACACACTCTCTCTCTCACACACACTCTCTCTTTCACACACACACACACTCTCTCTCACAACCACCTCACTCTCTCCACACACTCACCTCTCTCACACACCTCACTCTCTCACAGGAACCACACTCACTCTCACACACTACTCTCCTTCACACACTCTCTCTCTCAACATCTCTCACACCTCTCTCTCTCACACACTCTCTCTCTCCACACTCATCTCCTCTCTCTCTCTCTCACCACACTTCACCGCACACACCTCCCTCTCACACACACTCACTCTCACACACATCACTCTCACACACACTCTTCTCGCACCACACTCTCTCACACAGCACCTCCATCATCACTCGCTTCGACTCTCATCACACTCTCTCACCACAATCCGTCACACACACACACACTCTCTCACACACACGGACACACACACACACACACACACTCCTCTCCTCACCACACACTCACCACTCACTCATCATCACTCACTCACTCTCTCCCACACTCACTCACTCTCTCACACACACACGCACTCTCACACACACACCCATCCCTCACTCACACACTCTCTCACACTCACACACACTCTCTCACACACACACTCACACACTCTCTCACTCTCTCACACACACACACTCTCTCTCACTCACTCCATCACTCTCTCACTCTCTCACTCACTCACTCCGTCCTCACTCACTCACTTCTCTCACTTCTCCTCACTCACATCACTCCTCCACTCTCTTCTTCTCACACACTCACGTCACTCTCTCCTCACTCTCATCCCCACTCACTCACTCTCTCACACACACACTCACTCCCACTTCTCTCTCTCCCACACTCCCTCACTCACGCACTCACTCTCATCACACACAACACAGGCACTCACACCTCTCCTACTACACACAACACACACACATTGAGGTCAGGCGGTCCTGACGTCATTCTAACCAGTAAATGTTGATCACAGACGCTTGGCCTGTCATGTAATATTTAGTAATTAATGAGGCGTGTGTTTCCTCCGTGTAGAGGCACGTCTGTGGAAACACAGCAGAACCTTAATATCTTCACGCCCGGTTAACGAGTTCACGTCTGTCGTTGGTTATTTGTTCAAACAGTGGAAGATGTTTAAAACAATGCTCATGCTGCTCTTCTGAATGATGATGGATGCAGTCGTCGACTCAAATGACAAAAAGATGATCATAAGTTCTCGTTCTCTATTTGTAAGTTTTTCTGAAGTATTTAGGAACGGGGCTGCAACGAACAATTATTGTTGTGTGTGTATATATACATTGGGGCAAAAAAGTATTTAGTCAGCCCACTTGCAAGTTCTCCCACTTAAAAAGATGATAGAGGCCTTTAATTTTAATCATAGGTATACCTCAATTATGAGAGAAAAAATGAGAAAAAAAAATCTAGAAAATCACATTGTAGGATTTTTAAGATACTTGGTAAAATTTCTCGGTAAATAAGGATTGGTCACCTACAAACAAGCAAGTTTCTGGCCCTCACAGACCTGTAACTTCTCCTTTTACCCCTCTGGGGTCTGAGGGTGTTTTGGGCCCTGGAGGAGTTTTGACATGTCCTGACATTTGTGCTTTTTTTCAGTTGCTAATAAACATTTTAATGAATAAGTTTAGTAGCACCATAATCAGCACAAACTGGGCTACATAATATGTGAGCAGCATGCATGTATGTGATTGTGTTTTTGAGAAAACAAGGTTTATGCGTGCTTAGTGGAAAAACTAAAATTTTAAAGTCACTGAAATAAGGTCATAAAACACATACAGAACATTTGATCAATACTTTTGAGAACTGATCTTGAAGTCTAGATTTTTTGCTTCAGAATGATGTGAAAATCATATTGTTTACTCACTCACAGAAAACAATTATATTGATTTAAATTTTCTAAGACACTTTTAGTGTAGAAAAGGAATATGCGAGGGGGAGTGAATGGTCATGTATAATGAGTGATTCACACCTGAAAAGACAAAGGCCTGCATAATGAGCTGTCAGGTGTGTGACTGAGCGGGAAAAAATTGCTCAAAAATATGAGGAAAAGACATGTATCTATTTTTTTGTTTGTAGTTTATTTAGAATATATATAACTATCACATCATTTTGGGAGTGTGTGCATCACATGGTCTTAGCTGTGGTCCAGGCTCTTGTGCGGGGCAGGAATCTCAGAGCCTGTGGAACATGTCAGCGTCAGTCTCTGGTTTCCATGACCAAGTGGGCTGCTTATTTGCTTTGGCTCTCTTTGCAACAGGTTTTTTTGCACTGTTATTCTCACATCTGAAATTAAAAATCAAGCATGCTGTTTACACAAACTATATTATTGTGATGTTCACTGATACTAGTAATAATTTATCTAAACAAAGAACACAATTACCACATAGCAAATATATTTTACCATACAGTAAATAAATCAAATGAAAGTAACATCTGTAAAATAGTGAATGCACACTTACTCTAAAATTCTGAATGGAGTTGAAAACTGAATGAGTGCCCCCTTCCTTTGAGAGATGCAGGTGAAGGCAAGAGTGGTGTACTCCCCACAGTACCTTAGTATAGTATGCATACTTCATGAGAAAACAATGCCAATTCTTACATTTTAACACTATCAACCACAAATAATATTACCACATATTCTGGGAATAATACAATTACTATACTGTGCACTTACTCAGTATGATTTTCCAGCAAGCTCAAAACTGAACGACGTGCGTGTGCTTTTCTTGTGCAAGATGCCGGTGATGCATCCACAGTCCTAAACCAAAATTAAAACAGTTTCAAACATTTCAGCGTCATTACTCCATAAGACACGGCTATAACACATTCAAAATATTTACACCAGAGCAGATCTTCATGAACAGAAGCTTAGTTACATTCATAAACACAAGCATGCTTTGCATGTAGGCCTATACAATCCAAAAACTATCATTATAAACATGTATGGCTATATTCGTGAACAGAGAATATCCTATCACAGTAAAGTTTTGACTAATCATTCTTACTAACATTAGGCTAGTGACATTATAACTCACATTACTTTTATATTGTTGCTGTCTATTTTATAGAACATTAAACAAACATCCTGGCATCGTGAGACTTTTAGATGCTGTGAATGAAACTTCATAATGTTTCACTTGATTATACATTTAGTCAGGAATTATAGTTTGGAGAAAGTCTAACTAGTAAAATGTGTACAAGTTATGTGAAAACTAATACAAGTAGGTTAATAAAAAAGACTTACTCATGTTTTTTCCTGAGGTAATCCAAAGCTTCTTGAGGTGAATTCTGTCTTATTCCTCTCAGCGCGACTCGAACAGTAAAACTTTAGGTCTCGCTGGTTTGTTTGCTGTGATGTGGGCATTTACACGCGGCGCACTTCACGTGGATGATTATAATATCAAAAGCGCTCAGCGCGTGGGCGTGGTCACATTAGAGATAATGAAGGGAGACGTGAAAAACTGGACATCGCGTTGTTTCATATGTTTACTTTAATCACAGAATAGATTTGCTTTCGCCAAACGTGCTTTCTTCGTTTAAAATTAGACTTGTCAAGCTTTCTATAGATATATCTCTCATGTCTCTTTGTTGAGTATTTGCTGAGTTACAGTTCATTTTAATGACGCGTTTCTAAATAAAGATTATGCAGACCAAGGCGGCAGACAGCACACCCTGTTTGTTTTCTTTATTTTATAATTGCACAAAGTTCTGTTGTTATTATGTGTTTATACAAATAAAAGTAGACCATTTACATATTCGATTGATGTATTGATCTTATCTTAACTGAAAGTGTAATTTAAGTTCTTTTCTGTGTGATCAGGAGAAGATGCCTCAAAACACGTATCCGCGTTAATCGACCTCAGAGGGATAAGAGGCTTCCTCTGTCCTCCACTCGTTACCTGTATTAATGGCATCTTTTTGAACTTGTTATCAGTATAAAAGACACCTGGCCACAACCTCAAACAGTCACACTCCAAACTCCACCATGGCCAAGACCAAAGAGCTGTCAAAGGACACCAGAAACAAAATTGTAGACCTGCACCAGGCTGGGAGGACTGAATCTGCAATAGGTAAGCAGCTTGGTGTTAAGAAATCAACTGTGGGAGCAATTATTAGAAAATGGAAGACTTACAAGACCACTGATAATCTCCCTCGTTCTGGGGCTCCATGCAAGATCTCACCCTGTGGGGTCAAATTGATCACAAGAACTGTGATCAAAAATCCCAGAACCACACGGGGGGAAACTAGTGAATGACCTGCAGAGACCTGGGACCAAAATAACAAAGGCTACCATCAGTAACACACACTGCGCCGCCAGGGACTCAAAACCTGCAGTGCCAGACATGTCCCCCTGCTTAAGCCAGAACATGTCCAGACCCGTCTGAAATTTGCTAGAGAGCATTTGGATGATCCATAAGAGGATTGGGAGAATGTCATATGGTCAGATGAAACCAAAATATAACTTTTTGGTAAAACTCAACTTGTCGTGTTTGGAGGAGAAAGATGCTGAGTTGCATCCAAAGAACACCATACCTACTGTGAAGCCTGGGGGTGGAAACATCATGCTTTGGGGCTGTTTTTCTGCAAATGGACCAGGACGACTGATCCGTGTAAACGAAATAATTAATGGGGCCATGTATCGTGAGATTTTCTTCCATCAGCAAGGGCATTGAAGATTATACGTGGCTGGGTCTTTCAGCATGACATTGATCCCAAACACACCGCCCGGGCAAACGAAGGAGTGGCTTCGTAAGAAGCATTTTCAAGGTTCATGGAGTGGCCTAGCCAGTCCCCAGATCTCAACCCCATAGAAAATCTTGGAGGGAGTTGAAAATCCGTGTTGCCGCCCAGCGACAGCCCAAAACATTACTGCTCTAGAGGAGATCTGCATGTAGGAATGGGCCAAAATACCAGCAACAGTGTGTGAAACCTTGTGAAGACTTACAGAAAACGTTAGACCTCTGTCATTGCCAACAAAGGGTATATAACAAAGTATTGCGATGAAATTTTGTTATTGACCAAATACTTATTTTCCACCATAATTTGCAAATACATTCTTTAAAATCCTACAATGTGATTTTCTGGATTTTTTTTTTCCCCTCATTTTGTCTCTCATAGTTGAGGTATACCTATGATAAAATTACAGGCCTCTCTCATCTTTTTAAGTGGGGAACTTGCCATTGGTGGCTGACTAAATACTTTTTTTTCCCCCCTGTATATATATATATTTTTTTTTATATTATGTATATATATTTTTTATTTTATATCTATATATATATACTATATTGTGTTTGTATGTTACAAATATAAGGTCATATTCAGAAACCGAAACCAAATAGCGTTGAAACAGGAAGTGAAGTAAACAGAAGAGAATGACAAATTAACGATCCACATAACAGAACATAAACCTGACAAAAAGATCGTTAGGCTATCGTTAGCCTATATGTACAACAGTTAGCCTAGTTGTAATCTGATCTAATCTGACTGGACAAGAGGCTTTCTATTGATATTTCCACCTGCATGCGTTCTAGACGGGCTGTCAGTCGGTGCAGTTACAGTGTTGCGCCACAAGGTGGTGGAAAGGGACTGTTTTTGAGTGAGTCTTTAAACCGTTCATTTAACTACACGTTCAAAAACGCTGATTTGTTCATTCAAAGAGACATAATGAAACACGCTGTTGAAATCATTTTAACTTTGAGCGCCATGTTAGAAGGCTCAGCTGACCAATGCGTCGATGCTAAGACAGAGATTTGGCTTTCCTTGGACATGACAACCTATTTTCACAAATATATATGACTCGCAAGTAATCGCACGTGCTCAGTCGATCTGTCTCATTCGTTGTCTGTTTAGGCTTGTTAAGTGCAAATCAGTACAAATCAGCATGGTACACATTATGTTATCATTACTAGCTTGTTTAATATTCAGTACACATGCACGAAGTGTAAAACGAGAAGGGCATAACCTCCTTAAAAAACAGAAACGTGCAAAAATCGCGGTTGCTGCGGTTCTTGCATTCCTCTGCGGTTTGCTCGTCGACAGCCCTACATTCTGCCCAATGTCCTTCAAACAAACGTGCCAACTGAATGCTATGAAAACATACAGTGCTCAACAGTTTATTAGACCAGCTGTCATAATAAAGAGAAAACACAAATATTTTAGGAATCTGTCAAATAAACGGTTTAAATCTAAAAATGTTATTGTCATTTATTGGGTAAACTGAAACAAATAAATAGTATTTATTCACATAACAAAAATGGCCTCCATAACAGCTTGCATTCTTGCTGGCATTGTTTATGTATTTTTTGACTGTATGGGGTCTTGGAAGGAACAAAAACACTAGGCTACTTTTGCCGCCTTTCTTTCATAGACAACAGCAATAATGATATTATAGCATTAGAAATAGCCTACTACTGTTACTAAAGAGCTTACACGTATTGGAGGACTAACCCATACAGAAAGTAAAACATGATTTTGGTAATCACCAGAACTGTTAGTTTAGAGCAGCAGTGGCACAAACCTTACATAGTTTGTTTAAAACCTTACATAAATTTGTTAAGCACTGTATATTGAATAGAGTAAATTAAAGACAAATAAAATGACAAACTCTGTGTTAACCAACAGGTGAGAGTAATGTTCTGCAGGAACACACGTTCACTTTGACCACAGTCAAGTCTATCATTTCTTTATCCTGTTAAAGGCGGTTATGAAGCGTCTGATATTTATATTCAGACAATTACACGCTGCTATCCCTTCACAGTTCCTACTCTCATAAAATATGTGCACTGCATGTTGACTTAAACCTTAACTTAACGTTCAACGACATATATTTCAGCACAGCGAATAAGTATTAATTGTCTCCCTCTGTCCGTGTTCCGGCGCTCATTCAGTAAAGATTTAAACTGAACACAGACTGTCGGGGCGGGCCTTTATGCAAAAATGGAAATGCTTGCGTGAATTTGTGACATTTATACATAAAGATATGACCATATACTGAAAGTTTTTGCGCTGAGGACGCACACGCATCATCTGCCAAAGCGGCAGGGCAAGCCATTACGCTAATGTAGGGTGACCATACGTGCCATTTCCCAGGACTTCGATATTGCCTAAAATATCTAGGTTTTGGCTTTGTTTGCGTGTGCAGACCGATCGGTGTATGACATCAAAGTACCTCGAGAGCATTTTGAAAGCATAAGGAACCGTCTGTATGGTATTTTGATGTCATACACCGATCGGTCTGCCCACGCAAACAAAGCCAAAACCTAGATATTTAGGCAATATAGAAATCCTGGCCAGGACTCGTCCTGGGAAAATAGCACGAATATGGTCACCCTGCACTAATGCATCAGCTTGAAGCTTAAAATAAAGAATTCTCATGTTTTTGGGCAGCTTGGATCACGTAACTCTCCTGCTGTAATTTGACGTGACCGGCTGAAGTTGGACGTGCTCTGTGGGCAGACCCGACTAATCGATAACGAGAATCGTTGTCGATGATTTTCGTTATCGATAATAATCGATTTTATCGATTAGTTGTTGCAGCCCTATTTTTGAAAAATTCAGTAAATTGAATAAATGATTAAATAGTTTATAGATTTGAGTGACCTTTTATTTTTTTTTTTTTTTTTTTGAAACTTTTTGATTAATATTTAGAATCCCGCTTTATTTTTATGTTTTCATTTTCATTTAATTTTAGCATGTGCTTTTAATTTTAAATCTTTGTTGACATATTTCTGTTTAGCTTTAATTTATTTCAATTTAGTAATTTTAGTACTTCAGCTTAAAATTTTTTTCAGTATTTTCTTTTAACTTATTGTATTTTACTTTATTAAATTTGTAAACATTTTTGTATTATGTTTATACTAATATAGTACATTAATATTTTGAATCGGCTTTTTATTTTATATTTTCATTTTATTTTATTTAGTTTAAAAACCTGTGCTTATTTTTATTTACTTTAAATTTAATTCAGCTTTAGTATTTTAGCTCGCCAGCTTTATATAACATGATTATTTTTTACTTTATTTTTGTTAAATTATAATAGTATTATTTATATACATATGAAGCATTTTTTATTAATATTGAATCAGCTTTATATTTTCGTTTTTCGTTTAAATTTTTTGTTAATTAAAAAAATTCTAATGTGCTTTTAATTTAAATTTTTTAATATTTCTATTTAGCTTCAATTTATTTCAGTTTTAGTACTTTTAGTACTACTTTCATTTAGATTTTTTAAATTGATGGTTTTCATATTAAATGTTTTATTATTTACCAAAAACAGTGTTCTAGTTTTATTTAACAGCTGTGTGTCTGCGTCAGAGCGATAAGCTCAGAGAAGCAGAACTCGTGCGGGTTTGGACTGGCCTTTCTTCTGGAATGTAAACATGTGGCATAAAAGCGAGAAGAAGGCATGCGCTCGCATTAAGAGACGTCATGTATAATATTCAGGACACAAATGTTCCTGATAACATGATGTAGTGAATCAGATGCATTGGTGTCGTCCTTCACTAGCTGGTCTAGTGGCGTCTCATGTTAACTAGGTTAGTAGTAGTTCTCACCGCTGGACTGACCAATCACAACACACCAGTACAGCCAGATGCTTTATTTTATTTAGATTTTGTGTATTTTTTCTTTAAGCAAGCAGCCTTTACTGACAGCGTTTAAGTGCACATAAAAATTACACTTTATTTTTACTTTATTCTCAATTTTTATCTTTTTCAAAATATTATGACTTTAATCTCATTTTGCTATTACTATTCTTGTTAACTTAGATTTTTTTACTTATTTTTTTTCGTAATTTTGACTATTTCCCCCCCAAAATATAATATAATCTCATTGTTGCAACTATTCTCGTTATCTTAGATTTTTTTCTTTATTCTCGTAATTTTGACTTGTTCTCAAAAAATTGTGACTTTTTCGTTATCTTCGATTTTTGAAGATTCTGTATTACTGTCATTTTGACTTTCTCAAAATATTATGAATTTCATTCTTTTTATCTTAGATTTGACTTTATTCTCGTAATTTTGATTTTATCCTCAAAACATTGTGACTTTTTCGTTATCTTAGATGTTTTAGATTATTCTCGTAATTTGGACTTTTTCTCAAAATATAATGACTTTTAAAGTATTCTTGTTATCTTAGATCTCTTTACTTCATTCTCGTAATTTTGACTTTCTCCAAAAACTCAGACTCGAAGATTTTTGACCTCATTCCTCTTTTTTTGTTTTTTCTCAAAAGTATTGACTTTTTATTTGTTATCTTAGATTTTTGGTGGTGTTCTTGTAATTTTTAGTTCTTTTGTTTTTCTCCAAAAATTGTGATTTGATTTTAATCTCATATTGCTGCGATTTTAATCTTGATATCTTAGTTTTTTTTTGCTTTGTTTTTTTACTATTTTTGTAATTTTTGCTTTTTTCCCTCAAAATAATCTACTTTTGCTACAACTTTTTTTTATCATTCATCTTTCAGTTTTGAATAACTTTTTTCTTTTAACATATTCAGTCTCATATTGCTGTGACATTATGCTCATGATCTGTTTTTGCGCGGCTGTTCTGTAGTTCCCAGGATGCTTGAGTGGCATGAAAGCTGTGTGTCTGTTTGATTCATTAAAGTATTTTTAAAATCTTTTTTTGATGTCCTGGTGTGAGCGAGACTCTGATGGCCCCAGCAGCACCTTAACTCTGGGCTTCTCTTATCGTGGGGGGTGGGGGGGGGGGGTGTTGTGGGGTGTATCTGCTTTGTACCGGGGTGGCTGGGGGAACATGAAGGTGCGCTTGGTTGAATCATTACAAATCTCTGGCGCTCCTTGCAGTGGTACTGTTGGGGGGGGGGGCGCGTGTGCGTTGGTGTCACGGGCCGGTGCCCATGTATGGTGACCGAGCGGCCGGCGCGGGGCGATCCGTTACCCAGAGTGCTGTGTGTGACGATTAGACGCGCTCGTTGGAGGAAACTCCTCTGCTCCTCGCTCACACTCAGATCAGCCGCGCTCAGAAACAGCAGCGAGGAATCATTTTATCCTCAATTACTCGGTGTATTAAGCTCATGTGTTAAACGCCACTCTACCCAGAATGCCTCTCTGCGTGAGTGGAGGTGCTGTGAGAGTGATGTAATGAGCTGTGTAGAGTTTAGGCCTGTGATTCTACACGCGTCTGTAGCCTGCTGCTGTTGCACTGATGACCTGCTCTTCTCTCATCCTTCAGGAGTTTAATATTTTTGGTTAGTGAGATGTTGTGTTGTACCTGAAGGTGAAGCGAGTAGTTTAATTGAGTCACTGTAAGTAATCCACCGGTAGGTTGACATCCTGAAAATTTTATTTTTTGTTTTTTATTTGTTTTATTTTATTTATTTATTTTGTTCTATTGTATTTTTCATTTCATTTTATTTTGTTTTCTGTCATTTTAGATGTATTTTTGAATTTAAATTGATAAAAGTATAACAACACATCAACAGATATTTATTAAATTATTTATTCTTTTTTTTCTTCTTTTAAATTTATAATTTAATAATTTCGTTGTTGTATTTATATTTATTTTATTTAAATGATATACATTATTGGTATGTGCGACCCTGATATTAAATATATATATTACATTTTTTTGTATTGGTTTTAAATTAATTTTTTTTTACAATTTATTTATTTATTTATCAAAAAGATTCATGTACTGTGAGTGTAGCGGAGTCATGATGCCTAAGTGGTGTATATGACATTAATGTATTATCACGCCATAGTTATTTCTGGTCTCTCTCTGAACGTGTGTGCATGTGTTCGTGCGAGTGCGTGAGTGATTGGTGTGTGTGAGTGCATGGTGAGTGAGTGTGTTGTGTGCGCGCAGGGTGCGTGTGTTGTTTTGTGTGTGTTTAATGATTGAACGATGAGTGGTTTGGGTGTGTGTGTGCGCGCAGGAGTGCGTTTGTGTGTTTGTGTTGTGAGTGAACGAATGTGTGTGTTGGTGTGTGTGTGTGTGTGGTGTGTGTGTGTGTGTGTTTGTGTGTGTGTTTGAGTGAGTGAGTGAGTGTGTTTGTGTGCGAGTGAGTGAGTGAGTGAGTGTGTGTGTGTTGTGTGTGGGTGTGTGCGTGTGCGCGCATGAGTGCGTGTTTGTGTGTGTGTGTGTTTGCATAGTGTTAGTTGTGTGAGTGTGTGCGTGTGTGTGTGGGAGAGAGTGTGTGCGCGCATGAGTGTGTGGGCTTGAGTTTTGTTTTGGGGGGATGAGTGAGTGAGTGTTTGTGTGTGTGTATATGTATATGGGGCATGTAGAATAAGTAGGTCTGGATGTATGAAACGGGGACAAGCCCCACTTCCCAAAAGTCTGTCTCCCCTTTTTGACTAACCCCCCCCCCACCCCCCCCCCCCCCCCCCACACACACAATCAAGCAAACCCACACACACAGACACACAGACAGATGACGCGCTGGTGATCGTTTCTGACATGTGGATCTTATGTTGTAAGTTGCAGGGCAAGCTCACTTCGTAATCTGTTGTCAGATTTATAGCGTCTGTCTGCTTTAATGTCATTTTTGAACTCGTTTTGTTCTCATACTCACTGTGTTTTTTTACATGAATCCATGTTTCTTTGTTGTGTGTGTGTGAATAAATTGACACTTTCTTCTACCGTTAAACATTATATCCGTCGTACTGCCACATCACCTCTACATTAACATAAGAACACATCATCACACGTAAGTAAGTGCAAAGCGGTTTTTTATTTTTTTTCCTTTTTAAAATTTCTTTCAATAATAGCCAATAGAAGTATATATTAAGCCTACTTTAGGCTTAATTATGCAATTTTTTTTTCATACAATTATTTTTTATATATAGTATATCTTATATATAAGATATATATATATATATATATATATATTATGTATGTATAAAAATGATTACTATGTACTAAAAATAATAAAATAAATATAGCAGATAAATATGTATATTTAATATAAAATTATATATACATTTTATTATGCATTATATCATATTCATATTTTGTATATATTTCACAGATTTTGTTAGTGTATTATAATTAATTAAATCTTATATCAAATAGAATCATCTTTTTTTTGTTATATTATATTTAATTATATGTAATTTCATACATTTTATATAAGTGTATCTATAATATAAAATCTTTTAGAATTATTTAAAAAAAATAATTGTTTATATTATTCATAAATTTAGTTATATAGTTGTGTGATTATATCTATATATCTATATATATATCATAATCCTATATATATAAACATATTATAATAAATATTAAATACTATATAATATAATTATTATATCAGTATTTTTTTGATTTCGATTTAAAAATATATATTTTTCATACTTTTAGATAAGAATGGTCTATAGATAATATAACATTTAATATATATATTAGAATAATATCAATTATTATTTTTATTATTTATGTTATTTTGTAGTGTATATATTAGATTATATTATAATTTGGATTAATAATTTAATTTAATAATTTGGATCATTATAATTAAAATGTTGATTTATTTAATATTTATTGCTAGAAAATGGCGATCACACGAATCAGTGATTTTAAACACTATTTTTAGATAAAAAAAAAAGATTAAATGTAAGAAAAGAATAAATTAAAAAAGAAAAAAGTTACATTTAAAGCAGCTGATACAATATTTCATTTGAGCTCCTGAGACTTCATTTGACTATCAAACAAGGAAAACCCCTTCATATTTTAGGCGTTTCGGGCTGTTTAGTTCTGTGTTTGGCAGTGGTGATGTTCTGGTGATCTTGTGTTTGGAGAGGATCTTTCAGAGACGGGATCGTGTCCCAGATTCCCTTGTGTGCTCTTATATCACGAGTCTCTGTATTGCTGTTTGTGTTGATTTGTCACATGTGTGTTTGCGTTCCTTCATCTCGTTCTCGCTCAATGACGTTTCCTCCTCCGGCATATCGTGATGGATCGCTCGGTCACGGTGATTCATGATGAATGAGGATGCTGTTCTTAATGAAGAAACGGGATGTTCAGGATAGATGAGGTCTGATTCAATGATCAATGATTCAGTCACTACTTCCTGTCACATGACACTGAGGAGACGCTGTGTGTGTGTGTGTGTGTGAGATCTGTGTCAATTAAGATTCTTTTTTAATCCGTAGTGGGCCTCATTAATTACATTCTTTCTTCTTTCTTCTCAAATTCCATTCCAAATTCTGTGTTTTCCATTTTAATTTTTCTGGACTCTGCTTTAATTAGTTAAATAAATGTTAATCATCAAAAACGCTTCTACATCAATGAGGCACTCACTTTACAAATGTTGTATAAGTAGGGATGTAACGATTACCGGTTTCACAATAAATCACGATAAAATGCCCTGACGGTTAGTATTACCGTTTAAAATTTAATTATCATCAAAACCGAGTTTGATTATCGCGCTTTTGAAAACTCGCGGTAAATCCTGTCCAGTCAGCATCAGTCTGACGCAGAAGCAGCATGCAGTGTTGTTGTTATTTATTTTTTTGCACGAGACGAAATGGCGGAAGGCAGTGACAGCGCTCTGGATATTTTTCAGCCATCTAAGAGGACCAAATTGGTGGTCTTGTCGTATTTTGGCTTTTACAAGAGTCTTGAAGGCAATTTAATCGAGGACGGTCAACCTGTCTGCCGATCTTGCAAGAAGAATGTCGCTGCAAAAGGGGGAAACGCATCAAATTTGCTCCGTCATCTTCGTGACCACCACTCACTGTTATATAGCGAATGCAAGGTAACTTTTACCTCAATACCAAAACTAACTGGGCAAATAATTGGACAAAAAATATTGATTAGAGATTAAATATTTCGTTATCTCTCTTGTTTAAAGCAAAGCTTCCACGAAGAAAAATTCTCAGCTAGTGGCTTTGAGCCAAGACGAACGAAGGTTCAAATTATCAGGTTGACATTTAAGGGATAATGTATTGTATATTCATAGTTAACTTATTCCACTGATTTTTTTTTTTTTACCTAAAATAATATATAAATACGAGGATATGAAATATTGAATTGATTTATAATCTTACCTGTTTATAAATCCATTATGAGCAGTGTACAAAACAATCGTCAGGACAATATGATCAGTACAGCAAAATTATAGTAGTATTAATACTAAATTCCTCTGATTTCATTTTCAATACAATCAAAAACTGAGACGCAAGCTGCATTTGAATGAAACGAGAGAGCGCGTCTGTGCCTCTGCGGTGATACAAGAGACATGCGGCGAATTCCGAACTTATGCTACTCCCTTCGAAGGGCAGAGCCCTTGTAGTGTGTTCTTTGAAGGTTGCAGGGCATTTCTGTTTCGTATAAGCATTTGAAACTCTCTTTTGGCGAAGGGAATGACTGACCAAATGCTACCTTGAAAACGCTGCGCGTGCGTGCAGCATTCAGTACTCCATCAGTTGTTGCAAATAAATATTTTTTATTATTATTTTATTCAAATATTGTCTAATTGTGTCTTATTTACTATTAAACGTTTTCAAACTAAACTTGCTTACACTACCGTCTTAAATCATATTTCTATCACTGACGAAAAATATGTTGTCTTACATTAAAATAAACAAATTTAATTAGCCTATTCTATTTATGTTTGCATGTGAACTCGAAATCAACCCCAACTTTGCTTTAAAAAGCAACACAAGATTTCCAATAACACCGAAGATCACATGATCTTAGAGTGATTTATTATTATTATTATTATTAGGGCTTCATGTTAATGTTAATTTAATGTTTATGCTAAAAAAAAGTGCATATAGCTGCTAATTGTATTAGTTGTTTGTTGATTTTCAAATATAAAACTTATTGAAATGTTTTCAGTGTGTGTATCAGTTCTTTTTGAACATTTTCATCTATTTTGAACAAAACCGTGATAATATTGATAACGTGATAACTTTGGTCACTATAATCGTGCTATGAAATTTTCATACCGTTACATCCCTAATATACTGTATATATATGCTGTATATATAAATAATAGAATTTCTTATGAATTATTATTTATTAATTATAAATTATAAATGTGTATTTCCTTGTGTAAATGCAACATGCAGAATTCATATAAATAAGTCTTGTGGTTTAATATTCACAGACACTACTGTAGTCCATATTGTATCGTGATTTGAATTTGATTTGAGCCCTGCTATAGATTTATTAATCCAGAAATGGTAAAATTATGTGGCATTTTGTGCAGTAAATCCCATTTCTGCGTCTTGGAAATTTTATTGAATTCAAGTTCTACATTGAAGATAATTGTGTTGAAACATATTGTTTAATTTCATTAGAATGTTCAGTACTAATCAAAACACGCCAGTTTAGTATTTTATAACATGCTGACAATAAAGCGTTTGCTGTTGGCTGTTAGAACGACATTCTGCAAATGTTTTGTGTGACTTTTGTGAAGTTATTTGCTCTATTTATCTTAATGCTTGCATGTGAATATGACATGAAACGCAGTGTTTTCCATACGAAACGCTCTGTTTCTGCTCACTGTGAACTGCTGTACACTCCAGTTTTCTAATGTAGATTCTGTACTGAAATGACTAGAAATCCACCAATTCCTGGCCTCCGGATGTGTTGGGAAGCTGAGTAACTAGCTATTAAAACCATTTGGACTGGAGTAGATTTAGAGGAGAGATCTGAGGAAATAAACCCACAGCGTTCATAACAGACCGATCCCATCCTGATGGCCATTAGCTGAGTTCTTGTGCGTCTGACCGCCGTTCTCTGGGTTTGGATGTGGGCGGATCCGCAGGAGGATGTTGCTCTGTTAAAGCTCCATTAACCACCGCAGTGTTGTTCTGCATTGATCTGAAGTCATTAGAGGAGGACGAGTGTCTTCAGGAGAGCTGCTGGATGGACTTTGGTGTTATTGCTGTAAAATGTGGATTCAAACATCAGTAGATGAATTTGCTGCAGATGCTGATATTTATAGCAGTGAGATCTTTATAACAGTGCAGCAGATACTGATATAAAATGATATATCAGCAGTCGCTCTATATCTCCAGTAACATTGGGAGTCTCAGTGAGATGAGATTGAAATGCTCCAAACATATAATGCAGTGATTGAGAGCTGAAGAAATAAAGGCTCCTCAGAAGATGTGAGATGTTCTGGAGGCTTGTGAAGATCATTCCTCCGCTGAGGAACAGTGAAAGTAAAGCTTCTGGAAACAAACGCTCCTCAAAAGATCCTGAGGATCAGATTTGAGACTCTAAAACATGATTGATGGAGAATCAAGTAAAGCTGAGCTGCTTCAGTGCAGTAAGTGTTCATCTGGAGATATTACTGCAGTTATTCTGACCTTTACTTGATCAAAATCAGTCAAGATTTGACACGAGAAGCGTTTCTACAATTACACTAAAAGAGCTTTGACTGGATAAAACACTCTAAACTATCAATCAGAGACAGAAGACATGAGGAGATCGAGTGTGAAACAGGTTTAACAGCAAAGTTTGAGTATTTAATAATTGATGTATCCAATATGAACACGTTGTCAGCCACTTTAAGGGTTTAAAAGCATAAATGTGCAGCTTGTGTATTTGTTAAACCACAAAGGATTCACAGGTGATTATTTGAGCTGTAAAGAGTGTAAATCGTTTGTGAAGTGACTCTAGTTTTAGTCATTATTCAGGGATGAAATTCCTGTTTGGATTTTTCCTTATGTTAAAATTCTCTTGCAAAGTTGAGAAATATTTACGCAGTATAGCTAATATTTACACACTTTACACAAGTTAGTTTAGTAGTAAAGCCTCGCGCACACACACTCACTCACTCACTCACACACACACACACCCCACCCCCCACCTCACTCCTCACACTCACTCACCTCACACTCACTCCTCCTTCACTCACACGCACTCACTCACCAATCACATCACACACACACTCACCCCCACCCACCCACCCTCTCACTCTCTCACACCACTCACACACACACACACACAATCACACTCACTCACACCACTCACTCCCACTCACTCACTCACTCACTCTCTCTCTCTCTCTCACACACACCACACACACACACACCCCCACCCACCCACTCACTCACTCACCCTCACTCCTCTCTCGATACTCACTCACTTCACACACACACAAGCACCCCCCCACCCACTCACGCTCTCACACTCACACTCACTTCACCTCACTCACTTCCCTCAACACTCACGGTTCACTCACTCACCCACACAAACACCCCACCCCCACCACTCCCTCTCTTCACCCACCCTCAATCTCACACTCCTCACTCTCTCACATTCTCTCTCACTCACACACACACTCACCCACCCACCCACTCACTCTCTCACACTCACACACAAACCTCACTTCACGATTCACATCAACTCACTCACTCCCATCACTCTCGAAACCGCACACAACCCACACAACACACCACCACACATAATACACCAACACCCCCACCCACGCCACTCACTCTCATCCCACTCACTCACCGCTCTCTCCCACTCCTCCCTCACCCTCACGCACTCACACCACACACACGCACCCACCCACCCCCTCCTCTCTCACACTCACGTCACACAATCACACACCAACTCACCTCACTCACACACACCTCACATCACACTCACACTCACTTCACCACTCACTCACTCACTCTCCACACACACACACACACCCCCACCCACCTACTCACTCTCTCACACTCACTCACTCTCTCACCTCAGCTACACTCAATCCACACACAACACTCCCCACCCACACCCTCACTCTCTCACATCACTACACGCACTCACTCACTCACTCACACTCTCTCTTTCTCTCTCTCTCACACACACACACCCCCACCCACCCACTCACTCTCTCACACACACACAATCACTCACACAAACTCACTCACACAAACACACACACTCACACACACACACACCCTCTCTCACACTCACTCACACACACAAACACTCACTCACTCACACACACACTATCTCACTCACTCTCACACACACACACCACACACACACACACACACACACACACACCCCACCACCCACACACTCTCTCACACGTCACTCACGTCTCACACTCACCGTCACTCCACTCACACACAACCCTCAACCCTCACCCACCCACCCACTCACTCCTCCACACTCACTCACTCGCACTCTCACTCACACTCACATACTCACTCACTCACTCTCTCACACTCCCTCACTCTCTCACACTCACTCACTCACACACACACACCCACTCAAGTCACTCCGTCACACACACACTCCACCCACCCCACCACTCACTCTCTACACACCACTCTCTCAACACACACACACAACACCACCACACCCCACCCACCACTCCTCTCTCACACCACTCACTCTCTCACACTCACCTCACTCCTCACACACTCACCCACCCACCCCCCATCACTCTGCACACATCCGCACTGCACTCATCCTGCTCTCTCTCTCTCTCTCACTCTCCTCACTCTCTCACTCACTCACTCACGCACTATGCACGCAAGTCAGCCGCAACGCTCTCCGTCGCTCACACCGCAATCGCTCGCGCACACTCACTCACACTCGCACCCCCACACTCACACTCTTCGCCCACCCACCTCAACTCGCCCAAATGCCACACTCTCACTCTCACACACACACTCAACACTCACTCACTCACACACACACTCACTCAACCACACTCTCTCACACAGCCACTGCACTCAACAACCTCACACACCTCACTCACGTTCACACTCTCACCAATCACTCACTCACTCACTCACACTCTCACTCACACACTCTCCCTCTCACACACACTCACTCACACACACTCTCGCACACACTCACTCACACACAGAAACACACCACTCACACCCCACACACACACACACTCACTCACGTTCACCCACCTCTCACTCACATCTCACACACTCACTCACTCACTCACCACACTCACACACACACACTCACACATTGTCACTCTCTCTCTCACACTCACACACAACACACACACTCTCTCACACACACACACCTCACTCACTCCCACACACACTCGCCTCACCTCTCTACTCACACACCCACACACACAAAACCCCACCACACCTCTCTCACTCACAACACTC
>JADLZN010002658.1:50000-180000 GCA_018155175.1 Sinocyclocheilus anophthalmus | reverse complement strand
TGGGTTTTATTTCTGAAACGCCTCGTGTTTTTCTCCATGTGACTGTATGAATGCAAACGTTTGTGTACTTCTGTTTCATCAGGAATCCTGATGTGCTGCTGAAAATATGAGCTTCCTTCAGTGTTATCTGACACAAACCTGTTTCAGATCAGATAGAGAGTGTGTGTTTGTGTGAGAGAGTGTGAGTGTATGGGTGTGAGTGAGTGTGAGAGAGAGTGTGTGCGTGTGTGTGTGTGTCTGTGTGTGTGAGTGTGTGTGTGTGTGAGAGAGTGTGAGTGTGTGTGTGTGTGTGTGTGTGTGTGTGTGTGAGTGTGTGTGTGTGAGAGTGTGAGAGTGTGTGAGTGAGTGAGCGAGTGTGTGTGTGAGTGTAAGAGAGAGTGTGTGTGTGTGTGTGTGTGTGAGAGAGAGTATGTGTGGTGTGGTGTGTGTGTGTGTGTGTTGGCTGTGGTGTGTGTGTGTGTGTGGTGTGTGTGTATGGTGTGTGAGTGAGTTGTGTGTGTGTGTGTGAGAGAGTGTGGTGTGTGTGTGAGAGAGAGAGAGAGAGAGTGTGTGTGTGTGATTGTGTGTGTGTGTGAGAGTGTGTGTGTGTGTGTGAAAGACAGTGAGTGTGTGTGTGTGTGTGTGTTAGGGCTGTGCGATTAATCGAAATCGAATCGAAATCGCGATTTGAGACGTTGCAATTTCCTAATTCCAGAGCATATGCATGACTGCCAGCCTTGAGTGCAAGTCTTACTAACCAATAGAGTGAGCGCACATCCGTTCTCCCCAATCAGCAATGCTCTAGCCAACTGCGTAAACCATTACAAAAAAAAAACTCTGGCGAAAGAGAGACAGAGTGGGATTATGGCGTCTACTGGGTCAGATTGATAGTTAGGCAAATTAAAACTAAAGTAAAATGTATGCAACTTAAGCTTCGAAATGACCGACAACGAACAAAAAAGGTAATCTGCAAGAACTGCGTCACAGCGTATATCAAAAGCTCCCGTATCGGTTCTGTTTTCAGAACTGGAGAATAAAATATACATTCTTAGATGCTTTTATTAGTACATGAACGTTATCTTACACATTTTATCTCCCCAACAGATTATAATGCATGTTGGCTATTCCCAATTCAGAAGAGAGCACACACAGCCTGTGTCTGTGAATGCTTCTCATACTCGCTCTTCTCTGCCCCACGCGTCACGGACGAGCCGTTCATGCTTGCCGCACTCACGCAGCCTGTCTCGTAATGCACGTTTATACTCGCACCGGGCTACGCACCGCAAGTCTTCATGAGTGCATCTGGCAGTATGGATGAGGCTTGCCGCACTCACGCTGCCTGTCTTGTAATGCTGGTTTATACTCGCACCCGGCTCCGCAAATCTCCACGAGCGCATCTGGCAGTATGAATGAGGCTTGACGCACACGCGCAACCTGTCTCGTAATGCTGGTTTATAATCGCTCAGGCTAGAACACGCAACGTCTTCACGAGCCGCATCTCGCCGCAGTATGGATGATGCTTGCCGCACTCACGCAGCCTGTCTCGCAATGCTGGTTTATACTCGCTCCCGGCTCCGCACCACACGTCTTCACGAGCGCATCTGGCAGTATAGATGAGGCTTGACGCACGCGCGCAACCTGTCGCGCAATGCTGGTTTATACTCGCGCCCGGCTCCGCACCGCAAGTCTCCGCGAGTGCATCTGGCAGTATGGATGAGGCTTGCCGCACTCACGCAGCCTGTCTCGTAATGTTCGTTTATACTCGCACCCGGCTCCTAACTGCAAGTCTTCACGAGCGCATCTGGCATTATGGATGAGGCTTGACGCACGCGCGCAGCCTTTCTCGTAATGCTCGTTTATACTCGCACCCGGCTCCGCACCGCACGTCTCCACGAGCGCATCTGGCAGTATGGATGAGGCTTGGCGCACTCACGCAGCCTGTCTCGTAATGCACGTTTATACTCGCACCGGGCTACGCACCGGAAGTCTTCATGAGTGCATCTGGCAGTATGGATGAGGCTTGCCGCACTCACACAGCCTGTCTAGTAATGCTCGTTTATACTCGCACCCGGCTCCGCACCGCAAGTCTCCACGAGCGCATCTGGCAGTATAGATGAGGCTTGACGCACTCACGCAGACGGTCTTGTAATGCTGGTTATACTCACACCCGGCTCCGCACCGCAAGTCTCCACGAGTGCATCTGGCAGTATGGATGAGGCTTGCCGCACTCACGCTGCCTGTCTTGTAATGCTGGTTTATACTCGCTCCCGGCTCCGCACCGCACGTCTTCACGAGCGCATCTGGCAATATGGATGAGGCTTGACGCACGCACGATGTGGTCTTGTAATGCTGGTTATCTCACACCCGGCTCAGCACCGAACGTCTTCACGAGCGCATTCTGGCAAAGGAGGAGGGCTTGCCGCACTCACGCAGCCTGTCTCGTAATGCTCATTTATACTTGCACACGGCTCCGCACTGCAAGTCTTCACGAGTGCATCTGGCAGTATGGATGAGGCTTGGCGCACTCACGCAGCCTGTCTCGTAATGCACGTTTATACTCGCACCGGGCTACGCACCGGAAGTCTTCATGAGTGCATCTGGCAGTATGGATGAGGCTTGCCGCACTCACGCTGCCTGTCTTGTAATGCTGGTTTATACTCGCTCCCGGCTCCGCACCGCACCGCACGTCTTCACGAGCGCATCTGGCAGTATGGACGAGGCTTGCCGCACTCACAGCCTGTCTCGTAATGCTGGTTTATACTCGCTCCCGGCTCCGCACCGCATGTCTTCACGAGCGCATCTGGCAGTATGGACGAGGCTTGCCGCACTCACGCAGCCTGTCTAGTAATGCTCGGTTTATACTCACACCCGGCTCCGCACCGCAAGTCTCCACGAGTGCATCTGGCAGTATGGATGAGGCTTGCCGCATCACGCTGCAGTTTGTAATGTGGTGATACTAGCTCCCGGCTACGCAAGCCAGTCTTCACGAGCGCATCTGGCGTTATGGATGAGGCTTGACGCACGCGCGCAGCCTTTCTCGTAATGCTCGTTTATACTCGCACCTGGCTCCGCACCGCAAGTCTCCGCGAGTGCATCTGGCAGTATGGATGAGGCTTGGCGCACTCACGCAGCCTGTGTCGTAATGCTGGTTTATACTCGCTCCCGGCTCCGCACCACACGTCTTCACGAGCGCATCTGGCAGTATAGACGAGGCTTGACGCACTCACAGCCTGTCCTAGTAATGATTGGTTTATACTCGCACACGGCTCCGCACCTGCAAGTCGCCACGAGCGCATCTGGCAGCTATGGATGGAGCTTCTTGAGAACCACCGCAGCCTGTGTCGTTAATGTGGTTTATACTCGCTCCCCGGCTCCGCACGCTTATGTGTGTTATTTTTTGTGTACCACGAGCGCATCGGCAGTATGGATGAGGATTGCCGCCAGCACGCAGCCTGTCTCGTAATGCACGTTTATACTCGCACCGGGCTACGCACCGGAAGTCTTCATGAGTGCATCTGGCAGTATGGATGAGGCTTGGCGCACTCACGCAGCCTGTCTCGTAATGACCGTTTATACTCGCACCCGGCTCCGCAAATCTCCACGAGCGCATCTGGAAGTATGGATGAGGCTTGACGCACGCGAGCGACCCTGTGTCGTACTGCTGGTTCTACTCGCTCCGGCTCCGAACCGCCGTCTCCAACGAGCGCATCGGCAGTATGGATGAGGGCCTGCCGACACAGTCACGCAGAGGGCTCGTAATGGACTTTTATACTCGCGCCAGAGCTACGCACGCACGTTCCAGCGAGGCGACATCTGGCAAGTAAGGCGGATGTAGGCTTGAAGCGTGAACACAGGCAACGGGTGTCGACGCGCACCTAGCTGGATTCGCCGTTCATCTCGCGATGCGTATAATCAGGAGACTAGACCTGTGGGGGGGGTTAGAAGTTAACTATTTGCACGCTTGGATGAAAGGAATAAAGAAGTGTGCGCGATTGCGGCACAGCACAATTTTTCTCACTGTCTTAAGAAGCCCAGCAAGGCTAAATCAATAGTAGAATCAAGCTATGTAACATATGTAATTACTCTAAATAATTGACTTAGAAAGCTACAGGTTCTTTATTATAAAAGAAATCGGAACGGACAACTAATGATAGTATTTTGTATGTGGAATTCAGTTAATGTAAGTAATTCTGTAAACGTAGTGTTTGACCATTATAATCGTTATTGCTGCCTGAAACATAAAAAGCCACATTAGGAAACCCCTCACAAAACACAATATCACAAAGTGGTACGGATTTCAGGGTTATAAAGGGGGATGGTTTGGTTTAAGTAGAACTATAAATGGTGTTCTATTTGTATGGATTCATTGAGTGGATTATGTAAATCGCAGGATTGGCAGCCAAGAGTAGAACAACAGTAATTCCTATTGGAAAAATGCTCAAAACAAAAAGGAATTTTGTAATAGTTTAATGGAAACTATAAGAATTTCTATGATAGTTTCTATTGTTTTTTTCAGCAAGGTAATGATACACATACTGTGCTGCACATTATTGACAACATTGAGCTGAAGCTTGACTTTGCAATTTTAAAATCGCAAATCAAATCGCAATATCCGTCAAAAAAAATCGCAATTTGATATTTTCCCCCAAATGAGACAAGCCTAGGCGATGTGTGTGGTGTGGTGTGTGTGTGGAGAGTGTGAGCCGCGAGCGTTTGTGTGTATGAGTGTGTGTGTGACAAGTGAGAGGAGTTGCTAACCGCTATGTGTGGTGTCGAGTGTTGAACAGGTGGAGTGAGCCGATTGTGTGTGAGTGTGGTGAGCGAACGGCGAGAGGGCTAAGTGTGTGAGTGTGAGAGAGAGTGTGAGAGAGAGTATGTGTGTGTGTGAGTGAGAGAGTGTGTGGGTGTGTGTGTGTGTGTGTGTGAGAGAGAGCAGTGCAGGTGAGGCCAGTCGGAGAGGGAGTGGGAATGGTGTGAGAGTGTATGAGTGAAGAGTGTGACATGAGGATGCGTGTGGTATGGAGTGTGTGTCGTGAGTGACGGAGAGTTGTGTGTGAGGGGTTGTGAGGAAAGTGTGAGTGCAGCGAAGTGTGTGAGTTTGTGACGAGGAGGCTGATGGGTGTGAGGGTGAGAGAGAGGTGAGAGGAGGAGTGAGTGGAGAGTGTGTGTGTGTGTGTGGGTGGTGTGTGTGTGTGTGTGTGTGTTTGTGTGTGTGAGTGTGTGTGAGTGAGAGAGCGTGTGGGGAGTGTGAGAAAGTGTGAGTGAGCGAGTGTGTGTGAGTGTGGGAGGCCGCGATGGTGTGTGTGTGTGTGTGGGAGAGAGTGTGTGTGTGTTTGTGTGTTTGTGTGTGTGTTTGTGGGTGTGTGTGAGAGAGTGTGTGTGTATGTGAGAGAGAGAGAGAGTGTGTGTGTGAGTGTGAGAGAGTGGGTGTGTGGGTGTGTGAGTGATGGAGAGTGTGTGTGTGTGTGTGTGAGAGAGAGAGTGTGTTGTGTGGTGAGTGAGTGACGAGAGTGTGTGTGTGGCCCGTGTGGGGTGTGTGTGTGGGAGTGAGCGTGTGTGTGTGTGTGTGTGTGTGTGTGATGTGAGCAAGCAAGTGTGGTGTGTGTGTGAGAGGTGGACGTGAGCTGTGATAGATGTGCGTAATGTGTGGTGTGTGTGTGTGTGTTGTCTTAAGTGAGTGAGCGGGTGTGGGTGTATCTGTTGAGGTGAGTATGTGTGTGTGAGAGAGATGAGTCGTGAGCGAAGTGTGTGTGTGTGTGTGTGTGTGAGAGAGAGAGTGGGGGGGGGTGGGTGTGTGTGTGAGAGAGAGTGGGTGTGGGTGTGTGTGTGTGTGTGAGTAGAGTGTGAAGAGAGTGTGAGTACGTGGCTTGGTGCACGTGAGTGTGAGTGAGTGAGCAGGTCCGAGCGAGCGAAGGGGTGTGTGTGTGTGTGAGCGTGGTTGTTTCTGTGTGTGAGTTGAGGGTATGTAGCATGTGCGACTGAGTGGTGTGAGATGAGAGAGTGTGAGTGTGCGAGTGTGTGTGTGAGTGAGTCTGTGTGTGTGTGTGTCTTCACGTTATAAATATAAGCACACATGCTCGTGATGAGGTCTGTGATTATGAGTTGATGGTGTTCATCTGTGAGCGTCTGTCAGTGTGTTGCGTTGACTTTAGCGTCACTCCCTGCTCTGATGATGTCTGATACGGCTGGTTGCATACAGATGCGGCACACGTGTGTGTTGTGTGTGTTTTGTATGTGTACTTTTCCACTGAAGGATGCTGCTCTTGAAGCTAGAGAACCAGCGAGCCCATTGCAGTCGCGGGCCCGATGAGCGATCACGACACACGTGTGACACGGCTTGGGGTTAAAGGTCAGGCGTGCGTCCTAGGGACAGGTTCACAATATCAATTAATCGATCTTAATTTAAATGATCTCAAGTTTGATATTACAGCCTGTGCTGTTTTCAGTTGATGTGTGAACACAACTTCTCTAAACATTATTTGTAGTGCAATGAATCACAACAAGCTTTGTGATTTATCACTTTTAATAAAATTTTATTAATTAAGTTTTATAACTAAATTCAAGTAACAAATGTGGTTTTTGTGCACTTTAATGTGGAGAGAGAGATCGCTGTGTTTATCTAAAAAAATAAAGTCAGTAGTTAGCTAAAAAAAAAAAAATATAGAAAAGAGCATTTTGATAAATAAATGCACAATTGCATATTCATAAAAGTTTTGCTAGATCTTGATGACATTATTAAATGTGTTTGAATAAAAAGAAAGAAATAATTTTTTTTCTTTGACAGCCACCATTTAAATTAGCGTTTCTCAACGGGGGCGTTCGGAGAGCATCGGGGGGCGCTGGAAGCAATATTTTTGAAAGGGGGGTGCTGAGGAGTTTACACCAAAGATGTATGAGCTGAAACTTGCAAAAGAAAATGGTCTGGCAATACTAAACGCCTGGCGTTTGAGAAGACGGGGTCTCTACATTGGATGCATCAAAGCGCACTTTCTATATCCGTTTGTCAACTTGTCGGTAGCGCAAGCGAGTGGAGCGTGGCAGGCAGAGAACGCGGCATCCGTTTATGTAGCGCTTGCGCTCCGATACAGAACCACTTATTATAATCAGGATCTGTGCGCTTTGACGCAACGTGTCGCGACGTTAGCGCCCGGTGTAGTAGTGTTAGTTAGGGTAAGCCGCTAGTTTACACCAATACTACCGCTTCTAAACTATAATTTCCATAGCTTTCTGTAGCGCAGCTGCCAGACTTAGCAATAGCAAACATTTAGACGCGTTAAAGCACAGTATGCTTTTTCTTGTTTAGAAAAATTTATATGAATGCTTTTTGTTTGCTGTTTGGCTGTGTTTGGTTTGAATGCCAAATTTCAAGAGTTCATTCAACGCTCATAAATATAGCCTAATTTATATTCACGTGGCTTTTTTGCTCCTTGGGAAACTAATGGTAATGGTTTTTAAAGTCCAGTCAAATCAAATATGTCATGAATGTCATGTGGCATTCAATGACATATTTTTAAAATGATTTATGGGCTACTGTGGGCTGTAATATTTGGGTTGAAATCAAGCGGCAACCTCCCGCGCTCTCTCATGAAGCCAACACGGAAGTGACTAAAACTGTAATTCATCGACTGGCCGCTAGAGGCTGGCTGCAAAAGGGAGTCAATCCCATAGGAATCCCGTGTTAAAATGCCCAACTTTTACAGAGAAACAAAACTTTTACAGCCTGGATTAAAAAAATTATTTTGGTCTATATAGCTAATTTTGCCTTTGATGACAACTGTGAGGGGGGTGAATTTTTTGCCTTAAAGTTCTGCATAATTAATGGTGTGGCCACTTGAGTGACAGGTGGATTACCACCGCTGTCACCGGCGTCGAGCTAGTTGGGCGTGGTTTCAGCAACCAGCTCCTGTCTCTTTGCCCATTTTCGATTATCCGGGAGTGACGCGCTGCCAAGATGGCGACGGCCGCCTCCGCCCAATTTTGAGCTTCAAAAATACTCATCGGAAATCTACGGGTGACGCCACGGACACTACGTCCATGTTTTTATAAAGTCTATGCGTTAGAAATGCATGCACAAATGCAAGGTTATTTAAGGTAGGTTTAAATAAACCTACTAGCTGGATGCCTTTGGGTACCAGCTGGAGTTTGTTTCTTAAGGGTGCAGACAACCACCCCAAATAAGATTACAAACATTAACCTTGAGTCATCAACGCTAAGAAGAATTTACATTACAGGTGGCATTGACATGACGAGATGGTCGTAAATAGATATATTTTTGAGATGTAAAATGCAGTTTTACAAATGCTAGAGATGTGGCTTTCAAATGAAAGGCTGCTATCAAATAGCACACCTAGGTGTTGAGTGATGTGAGCGAGTGTGTGTTCCACTCTCAGCGCCGTGAGTGGGAAGCTGAGATAGGTGAGTGTAAGTGAGGTGAGTGGAGTGCTGGTGTGGCTGGTCGGGGCTGACTCTCGGTGAGTGAGTGAGGGTGTGGTGTGAGTGGTGAAGGACGCTGTGTGTGTGTGTGTGGGTGTGGAGTTCGTGTGTAAGAGAGTGTGTGGATGTAGTTAGAGCGTGTGTGTTGAGCAGACTGCAGCGTGCTGTGTCGCAGCGGCACCCCCCCCCCTGGTGTAGTGAGTGAGTTGACTGACTGAGTGTGTGAAATGTGTGAGTGAGTGACTGCGGTGTTTGTGAGTGAGCGAAAGGGTATGTGTTTGTGTGTGTGGGAGAGTGTGTGTGTGAGAGTGAGTGTGTGTGTGTGTGTGTGAGTGTGTGTGTGAGTGTGTAGTGTGTGAGTGTGAAGTGTGTAGTGTGCGGGAGCGGAGTGTCTCTTGTGTGAGACTGAAAACAGTCCAGTCCTCTAATGAGTGATGAGAATCAAGAGCCAGCGATTCCCACTGAGAGATTCCAGCAGCCAATCAGAGACGAGCATCAGTCTGTGGAGACCGGCCCACTCTCCCTCTCTCTCTCCCTCTCTCACTCTCTCTCTCTCTCGCTCTCTCTCTCTCTCTCTCTCTGTCAGTATTTTTAGCACTGAGTCTCTCTAGACTCTCTGTCCTGGTTCCGTCACTGATCTCCAGCTCATCTCTACTAGTATAACACTGACATGTTCCTCGATGATAAACCCGAGGCCTGATTGCTCATGTGTTGTTCTGTGATGGTTCTGTCAGTGTGTGACATGAGCTGGTAATCCAGCAGTAAGTGCGGGCTGTTGGTTAAGGAACCCCCGTCAGACCGGCTCGCCGTAAGTCCTGTTTTCTGGAAGTGTGATCTGCAAACGTACAGACGGGCGTTTGTTCAAGGTTCGCCTCTGTTTGCCGTAATGCACCACTGCTCCTCAGGAGATGTTGGAGTTTCCACTGTATTTACGCATGCATATATGATGATTACAGCGTTTCCCTCGATTTGTAATGAGACGTGTTTGTAGACCTTATCTCACTGAACCTTAAAGGATTCCCTGCTGTTTTCCACTCTAATAAAAGCTCGAGGGTTTAACTCTTGCAGCTGAAGATACGGAGACATAACTATTGTAACTTTACTTCTGCAGTTTAAAGTAAAATAATTAATATATATTTATATAATTTAATAATTAATGTTATGAAATATTCATTTTTACAGTGCAGATTTTATATTACAATAGTAATATATTTTTAAGTGATATAATAATAGTTATTATTGTTGTTAATTATTAATAATAAAAAAGACAGTAACTCTTCTTCTTTTGTGTTCCACAGAATACAGGTTTGCAGAGTGATGATTTATGGGTGAACTGTCCCTTTAAGATGATCAATAGAGTGTGTGTTTATATGTGTGTGTGTGTGAGAGAGTGTGCACGTGAGCGTGTGTTGGATGTGTGTGAATGTCTTTGCTTGTGGGTCCATTTCCGTGTGTGTGCGTTTGTGTGTACGTTTCCATGTGCGTTTCTGTGTGAGTGTGTGCATTTGTGTGTATTACCGCATGTGTCCATTTCTGTGTTTGTGTGTGAGTTTGCATGTACATTTACATGCGTGTGCGTTTCTGTGTGTGCACGTTTGCGTTTGTGTGAGAGTGTGTGTGCGCGTTTCTGTGTGTGTGCATATGCATGTCTTTGT
This sequence comes from Sinocyclocheilus anophthalmus, assembly GCA_018155175.1. Taxonomy (NCBI): domain Eukaryota; kingdom Metazoa; phylum Chordata; class Actinopteri; order Cypriniformes; family Cyprinidae; genus Sinocyclocheilus; species Sinocyclocheilus anophthalmus. Next base: position 169,933 of record JADLZN010002658.1, on the reverse strand, counting down.
GTGTGTGTGTTTGATTTCAGCAGCTGATGTTGTTGTTGTTTGTTGGGATGGTTTGTATTTGCATCTTCAGTAAGTTAGTTTTTAGATAAACCTCAAAAACCTTTTCAATTGTTTTTTATTTTTATGTGTTTTATATAGGGTCATGTATTCATTTACTTCTATTTTCACTTGTTTCTTGCCATGAATGTAAACATGCCACTGAACTGAAGTGATCATTCAGTACTAGGGTATCTCTCAAAGTACCACGGTATTGTGATGTGATCGGCGGTGCATGTGTTTCTCTGGTAATGAGTTTGATCAGCGCAGTAAACCGTGAGCGATTGAACAAAAAGGGCACGTGGAACTGAAACGGCTCTTTTTTTTCCAGAATTGGAAGGAATTTGCTCTAAAAGCAGCACACGTCTGTCATCTGCTGCTGGAAGTACCTGTTATCCCAGCGCATGCTGTTGTTCTGCCATGTTTAGCTCGTGGTTTCACTCTCCTTTTAAAGGCATATTCTCACGGCGCTCCTGAAATACGTTTGGCTAAATCGGAGCGTTCTGAATCCCCGGAGGGAGCGTAAACCAGGCCGGATCGGTGGAGAGGCGCACACGCTGCTATTTCCATCAGGCCTCCAGTGGATATCCCCTCTAATTAACTGCAAATTAACTTCTGATAACTGTGTTTTAGCGGACGCGCGCTAAGTACTTCAGTGCGCGGCTTGAGCTGATTATTACTGAGGTCAACGGCTCCGATCTGATGAGAACCCGCAGTGACCCCGCTCTTTCGGCTGCAGGGGTGGGTGGCAGGTCAGAATGTGATTAAGTTCTCTTTGGCTTTTAGGATTTTTCAAGCTTTTAAGAATATTTTGACCATTTTGAATGAAACGGATAATTGACACTTAATATAAAGCAGTTTTTTTTAGTTTTTGATTTATATTATGTAATATTTGTGACTGTGTGTGTGTGTGCACGGGTGTGTGGGCGTACGTGGTGTGGGGTGTGTGTTGTGTGAGTCGGAAAGCGTGGGTGTGTGTGTGTGGGTGTTTGTGTGTGTGTGGGTCTGACAGTGTTGTGTGTGTGAGTCCGGAGTGTGTGTGTGACTGTCGACTGTGTTAGATTGTTGTGTGTGTTGTGGGAGAGTGGTGGTGTGTGTGATATGTTGTGGGAGTGTGTGTGAGAGAGAGGTGGGTTGTGGTGTGTGTGGTGTTGAAGGAGTGAGGGTGTTGTGTGTGGTGTGTGCGTGTGTGTCCTCTGTTGTGTGTCTCTGTGTGGACTGTGTGTGTATTGTGTGTGTTGCTCTGTGTGTGAGAGAAGTGTGTGGTTGTGTGTTGTGTGTGTGTGTGTGTGAGAGAGTTAGTGTGTGTGTGTGTGTGTGTGGTGTGCGTGTGTGGCGCCTGGGTTGGGTGTTGTGGTTTGTTGTGTGTGGGTGTGTTACGTGTGTGTGTGTTTGTGTTTTTTTGTGTGTGTGTGTGTGAGAGAGAGGAGAGAGAGTGTGTGTGTGTGTGCTGCAGGGCCATAGTTAGTGCAGTGTTTCCCTCATGGGTCCTGGACGGTCAGGGTTCTGTGGTAGCCTTATAGAGTCTGTGTGGTCGGTAGATTCCCCGGTGATCATGTGTGTTGTGTGTGTGTGTGTGTGTGCTGTACGTGTGTGTGAGAGAGTGAGGCCGATATCCTCAATACCTAATCACTGTTACGAATGCTCTCAACACACCTGATTTTCCTCTCCATCCCCACACGCATGAGGTTTCCGCAGAGTATGATTGTGCTGGTAGTTAAGTTACTGTAGTATTAAATTCCTTCATACAGCACAGATCTTTATCCGCGCGTCACTGCATGCTGATATCATACACCTGGTCATGTGTATTTGAATGGACAGTTCACCCAAAAAAATCACAATTCGGGTCTCATTATTCACCCTAACCAGTTTTCGTCCCATTTGACTTCTTTAGTAAGTGAAAAATACCACAACTGTATAGTCGCAACGACGCCGCAACCTCCCGCTCTCCTCGTGAATGCCATCACTGACAGTGACTAAAACTGTTCATTCATCGACTAGTCGCTAGAGGCTGGCTGCAACAGGAGTCAGTCCCATAGACTCCACGTGTTAACATGCCAACTTGTAACGCAGACAAAAAAACTGGGTTACAGCCGGATTACAAAAAGATTTTGGTTTATATAGCTAATTTTGCCCTTCATGCCCACTGGTGGGGGGTGAATTTTTTACAATTCATACCTTTTAAATGATATTAAGCCCTTAAAGTGGCGCGAATTAAGGCGGGGCCACTTGGTGATCCGGTGATTGCCTGCGCTGTCAACCACATCTGTCCTCTCCCCCTTTTTGCCCAGTTTCTATTTTATTCCAGGAGTTGATTGCGGGGGGGGGTGACGCGCTGTCCAAGATGCGCGGCCGGGCTCCTGCCCACTTTAGCGCACCAACACCTCTTCAGGAACCTACGTGTGACATCACAGACACTACTGCCCCCCATGCTTTTTATACATGCTAGGGTTTCACCATTCTTAAAAATCAATTAACGGGCGTGGCCGGTAAGGTAGTTTGAGGGTAGATTACGGGGGATAAGGGTGGGTGCTACGAAACTAAACACAAAGGGGAGAAATGGTGCCTTGCCAACTACTTAAAGAAAATGTTTTTTGAGTTGTTTTTGTCATGTTAAAAGTTCTTTCAGTTAATGTTTTATTTTCACGTCTTTTTACGGTTTTGTAGGGGAGGAATGATAATAATCCTGAATTGGACAAAGATTTGAGAATTGAGAAATCAATTTACCTCTCATGTTCTAAGAAGTTTAGAATAAAGAACTGATAAACTGTAAATATGCTCCTTGAATTCAATGCAAGTTGCCAAATCTGCCAAATGCATGAATGTAATTAAGACGGGTCTTCATGAAGTATCACTGAACGCCTGACTGAATCCGTCTCTCTTTCCTCTTTCAGCCGGAGAACCTACAGAAGACGTGGCTGCGGGAGTTTTGCCAGGTAAGAAACTCTTCTGGGCTGCGTTCAGCCCCGACAAAAAACGGTGCAAAACGTTTTTAAAATGGAAATGGTGGTGCGTTGAACACCCTGTTCTGATGACGCAAGACTTGCAACTATGGCAGCTGAGAAGGCCAACTTTGTGTTCTTTTTGAAGAATTTTCAAAGCCTGATGAAATCTCTATAAATACGTGTTTAATACTGCAAAATACGCTCGATGTTACAGTCACTGCCCTCGCCCTCCAGAATAAAAGAGCACATCCCGATCCAGTGAAGGGGTTTGTGCAAACTGTGCTTCCTATTAGGGGTGATCCAACATTTGTCTCGCATTTCAGGATTAAAAGACAAACATTTCAGGTGAAGAATAATCCACTTCTTACCTCCGAGACTGTGTTAGGATCAATGACCTCTATTATAAATATTCTATTGTGATGGGGAGGGGTACAGTATGATGGCTGATCCTGGTGTTTGTGCTAGTGATATTGTATATTTACCATTATATAATCAGGAGTACATAGGAACGTTTACTTTAAAGTGCCCCTCCCCCCAAACAATGCAATAGCAAAATAATAAACTGTATGTCGTTCTTTATGGTTACTTAATCTATTCATGTTAGCACATAGATAGAAGACATTGCAATTACTAAACTGATATTGATCAGACTATAAAGAAAGTTCCAAGATCTATACTTGTGCTCTTCTCTTCAGAGTCATTAGATACTTTATGGAAAAACCTGTGCCCTTACAATATACTATTAGCTCTTGTATCTCATGTTTGTTTAATTACACTGTGCAGACTGTCTCTTTATACCCGTACGTCATAGGTGGTTTACATACAGTAACCTAGTTGGCGGTGCTGGATGGGCTGACATGTTGACACACCCACCAAACAAAGAAACGCATCTCTAACCCCTTTTACACACCGTTTCTCCTAGGAAACTGGTCGTCAAATCGGAACCGGTAGCTAAGCTCAATGTTGCGCACCCGGTAGGGCTGGCCAATAATTCCAATATCATATGTATCCGCAATATATATGTTTTTCATAACGTATATGATTTTTAACCAAATTTCCGTATTTCGATTAACCATTACTATGTTTTCCCCCAATATCATTGATGTACATATTAGTGGGGCGTTGACCTCTCCCAGGTGAAATAAACCTAGCACTGCATCTGCCAACTTTCAAATCATAAACCTGCGCGTCTTGTTTTTATATAGGATGGTTAGCTCTGAAGGGAACCGACTGTCCTTTAGAAAGTTGCGGAATGGTTTTTGTTTGATCTGATACAGTAGCGTTCTGAGCTGCGTGTTATCTTGATTTATGTTTACCGCCGTTCTGAGAAACCGCGAGTTCTGTCTGCGGCTCTCCACACAGCGCGCTTCCGGCCTGGCAGACAGCAGTTTTCACTTTTTCATTCAATAACTCCTTTCTAACTGGCTGTCATCCCTACCACTACCAGTCAAACGGTTTTGACGGGAAAGGATTTTATATGTTTGTTGGTTTTTTTAAGAATTATCTTCTACCGCACCAAGCCTCATTCTTATTTGATACAGCAAAAACCCTATTTTACTATTTACATAACGTGCTTTCCCTATGGAATATATTTAAACTGGGAATTTATTTCTGTATGGCAGGTATTTCAAGCATCATTCCTCCAGTCGTCGTGGCCACAGATCTTTCCAGAAATCGTATAATTGCTGCGTCTTTCCTGAGGCAATATCAATATTTAAAACGAATAATGTTTGCAGGATTCTTTGAATGAAAGAAGACTTATAAAATCATCATTTATCCTGAAATAAAAACCTTTTTGTAACGTGTATACACTATTCATTCAAATCTTGGAGAATTCGAGAAAAGAATACTTTTATTTAGCAAGGATGATGTAAACTAAAGTGATATAAGACCATTTATACAAACTGTTACAAAGATTCTATCCTCAGTTAAAGCTGTTCTTCTGACTCTTCTATTCATCAAGAACCTGAAAAAATTCTCTCTCTGTTTCAACACATAATAATGATTTCTGATCAGCAAATCAGAATCCTTAATGATTTCTGAAGATCATCTGACTGAGTAATGATGCCGAAAAATATAGCTGGAAATCCCGGAATACTGTCAGTTTAAAATATTTCCAAATAGAAAAGAGCTATTTTAAATAGTAAAATTATTTCAGAATGTTACTGTTTTTTGCTGTATTTTGGATCAAAAAAAAATGCAGGATTGAAAGAATTTCACATCTCTTGTTTGTGTGAAGGCTAAATACAAATAAAAGGTGAAAATTAAATTATTTGTGCTGTTTTTTTTTCTTTTTTTTTTTCTAAAATGTTTAAATGGTTTTATATGGTTCAAGGACTTGTCAATTTCATTTTCCATAAGTTTTAGCACAGACAATCTGTTGTTGGCGGTCTTGGCAGTTTTTTACAAGCTTTTTTTTAAATGGTGTTCATGATCGATATCAGAATTCTATCGTATCTGAACCGAAATTAAAATATATCACGATTACATTTTTGGTGCCATATGGTCCAGCCCTACGCACCCGGTTTGAGCTTGAATCCTCTGTTACAGGCTCCGCCCCTCCAGGAATCTCAGATATGATTGTTTCCCCTTTATGACATCACTGTCTTACACGATGTCACCACTGTGCCTGAAAAACGATTGACCCTGACACTTGTTCTGCTGTGTAACGGTTTTTGTTCTTCAAAAGAACTTGCTGTGTTCTTGCAACAATCACAGCTTTTTGTGGTAAGATTGCACCTTTTTGTTTAAAACATTTCATGGTTTTAATATTGTTACCTTTCAATAGAAATGATTTTCAAATGTTTCCTCTTGTATGGGGGGTGTAGGTTGAAAGAATTGGGTGGTAAGAGTCCCTTCGGCGTATGTAGTAAAAAGCAGTATGAGCACCGGTTCAGGTTTAGTTTATTTTGTTTTTGCAGTGTCCAGGATCATATATATTTTTTACTGGAGGGCTACAAAAATATATATATAAATAGACCCTTTAAAATGGCAAAGAGCAAATGCCAAAAATATGAATGTATATTGAAAATTGGGAAAAAAAATAGCTTTTTAGCTATTAGGGGAGGCCTGCTCGATTAGGCCAAAATCAATTGGCAGTATTTTTAGTGGGATATTGTGAACATGATTATTAATGCAAATTAGCATGGATTGTATGACCACAATTTATATTTGACTTTTTATTTACTACAGTACAAAATGATATTAGGCTCTATATCCAGTATATTTTGCTGGAAATACGGTTGCTATGGCAACCTCTACTTTTTTAAAGGCCATGGACAGTTTCCCAGTTTCTCAAACCCAGCGAAGAATACTGGGGTCCCGCAGATTGTTTGGTGCGCCGATCGGAGGACGACCTGTGCTTGTCGTAGATTAAGATACAAGGTCAAATCTTAAAGGGTCGGTGTGTTGGGGTTGGGGTTTGGTTCGGAAGGCTAAGTTCCTCTTGCAGTGTCTGATAGGCTGCTGATTTTTGCTCGGTTTTATTCAAGCCTGGGGGCAACAGAATGCTTTGTAAAAAGATGGAATAAATGTTTGACTTAATTTTTTTTTTTTATATTGGATTTTTTATCTTATTGGAATCGAAACTAGGAAATCGATAAGCAGAATCGGAATCGATGAGCAGAAATCGTAGCTGAATCGTTAAAATTCAACCGAATACCCTATCCTACTCCTATTAGGGTAAACAACTAGAGTGTGTGTTTTTCGGGTAATAGGACTGTGTGAAATGTGCGTGTGTGAGTGTGCGTGTTGTACATGTTTTTCGTGTTGAATGGACGTGTGTGTGTTTGAATGTTTGGTGTTGGTAGAGGTGTGGTATGGTGTGGTGAGAGTTGTGTCGTGTGTAGTGTCTCTGAAGTGTGATGTGTTTGAGTCTTAGGGTGTTGGGGGGGGGTGTGTGTGTGTGTGTTTTGAGCGTGTGTGTGTGTGTGTGTTTTGAGTGAGTGTGTGTGTGTGTGTGAGAATGCTTTTAGTGTGTTAGGTGTTTGAGTGGGTGTGTGTTTGTTGTGGGGGGTGGGTGTGGTCGTGGTATGTGGGGATGAGAGAGAGGCAGGGTGAGACGAGTGGGGTGTGTGTGAAATGTTTGGAGTGTGTGTGTGTTGAAGAAGACTTACTGGGCGAAGAGAGTGGGCTGTCGGAGTGAGAATGTATTTGAGTGTGTGTGGAGAAGTGTGTGTTGGTGTTGTGTGAGAGACTGTGTGTTGTTGTTGTAGAGATATGTGTTTGCACAGTTGGGGCGGGGTGCAGGATGGTTTGCGTGGGGTCTAGTGTGTCGGGGGCTGGTTTGAGGTGTGGTTTGCTGTGTGTCGCAGAGAGGTGTGTGTGTGTTGGCGAGATTTTGAGTGTGTGTGTGTGTGTTGTGTATTTATGTGTGTGTAGAGAGATATCCTGAAGTGGTTTTGTGTGTGTGTGTGTGTGTTGTGGTGGTGTGTGTGTGTGTGTTTTGTGTGTGTGTGGGGGTGGGTTGTGTGTGTGTGTGTGTGCAGAAGAAGATGATGGGTGTGTTGGGATTGGGAGTTGTGTTGCTGTATGTGTGGGACATGTTTGCAGGGTTTGTGTGGTGTGTGGTGATTGCGGCAGAGAGAGATCTGAAGGGGGTTTGCGTGAGTGGGTGTGTCGTTTGAGTGAGAGTGTGTGTGGTGTGTTTAATTGTGTGTTTGAGTGTGAGAGTGTATTGGGGGGTGAGGTGTTTTCGTGTTTTCTGTGAGTGTGTTTGGAGAGTGTGGTGGGTACAGTGTGTATTGGTGTGTGGTGTGTCTGAGTGTTTGGGGGGGGATGGTGGGTGGTGTTTAGTGTGTAGGCCGGTAAAACCCTGCCAGCTTCGAGCTGCCGTGACGTCATGCGAAATGCTGCTTTATTTTATTCTCGCAGTTTGTGTGGGTCCATCCTATCATCAGATCTTCAACCGTCTGTTTAGTTTATATGTACGAAGCTCTGATGACCGTCGTCTGTCTTTGAATAAGCCGACTTATCGCGTAACGAAAACAGAAAGAAAAAGAAAACATCTATCAACCTTAAAAACCATTTTATATCTTACATAATAATAACTATAAATAAATGGGTAACCCTGAACGATCAGAAAATATGAAAAAAAAATATATAATTTTCAGCTTATCACCAAGGCAGTATTTTTCTTTTCCTTTTAGTTTAACTTAAAGTACTAAAATTACTAAAACTGATTAAAAAAATAAAAACTGGGGAACCGATGTAACAAACATCTCAAACTAATAAATGTGAGTGATGTATTTAGTGACGCTGTGACTGTAATAATGCTGATTAATAAACACATTTAATGTGCAGGACGTGTGCAATCCAGCATTATTTGCTCGTTAAACACATTAAACGTCTCATTAGACAAACACAACATTAAACATGATTAATATTTCAGACAGACAGCGGTCTGTGTGTCATATGATCATATGCCACGGATACAGAAACATGTTCATCAGTGAAACATTTGGACACATTTGACAATATTTAATTTTTTTTGATCTCAAGGCTTCTGATGACTGAACATTAGTTTAGTAGACACATATAAATTGGCCAGCGCTCACATTACTAACCGCATCGCTCTGTTTGCATCGTTTTGTCTGAGTGTCTGCGGCTCTTTTACAGGCGTTTAATGGCTCGCTGGTATTTATTTAGCATTCACATGGTTTAATGCGTGGTGACAGGTGTGTTATTAATAGCTCTTTTATATAACAGTAAACACTCATGTGTAGTTATTGTGTTGGTCTGAACAGAGATGAAGTCTACATCAGCGCTTCTCCACCTTTTTGACTCCAGACTGAGTTTTTTGTTTACAGAAACAAGACTGATGTATTAAAGTAATTATTAATAATGAAAAATCATAAGCGTATAATTCCAGAATGAATGTTTTTGTAAGGTAAACATAAATAGTAGAAAATGTGTAGTATTGTAACTCGCAATTTTCCATGATATTTTAAGATTTTTATTGATTATTATTATATAATTATTTCTAAAATTAATTTTGAAATACTTTATTAGGGGTCTGGAAATCATTTAATTTTTAGCATTTATATCCAGTTTTCCAAGTTCACAGGAATCCTGATTCTTTAAAAAGAAACAAAAAAAAAAAACTGAGCAAATGAATTAAAATAAGAAATATTTTGGCTTACATCTTGATTTTGTGAAGGTTTAGCTTGTAGAAATTTTATTTAGAATAATTTTAATTTGATTTTGATCTTGTACTGAGGCCCCAAAAACCTTATCAATATTTTTTAAATTCATTTTTTTACTTTTTCATTTTAATTTTACTTATTTTTTTTAGTAATGTTATGTGCTTTTGTCTCTTGTATAATTTTTTTTAAATGTTACTATTTTTTATTTTATTCAAATTAAACTTGTTTCAGTTAGTTGCCAAAGCTACATTTTAAATGTAATATTTGTATATTATATAACTTGTACAAACCCGATTCCAAAAAAGTTTGGACACTGTACAAATTGTGAATAAAAACAGAATGCAATGATGTGGAAGTTTCAAATTTCAATATCTTATTCAGAATACAACATAGATGACATATCAAATGTGTAAACTGAGAAAATGTATCATTTTAAGGGAAAATAAGTTGATTTAAAATTTCATGGCATAAACACATCTCAAAAAAGTTGGGACAAAGCCATGTTTACCACTGTGTGGCATCCCATCTTCTTTTTATAACAGTCTGCAAACCTCTGGGGACTGAGGAGACAAGTTGCTAAAGTTTAGGAATAGGAATGTTGTCCCATTCTTGTTCAATACAGGCTTCTAGTTGCTCAACTTAGTTGTCTTAGGTCTTCTTTGTCGCATCTTACTCTTTATGATGCGCCAAATGTTTTCTCTGGGTGAAAGATCTGGACTGCAGGCTAGCCATTTCAGTACCCGGATCCTTCTAAGCAGCCATGATGTTGTAATTGATGCAGTATGCGGTCTGGCATGGTCATGTTGGAAAATGCAAGGTCTTCCCGGAAAGAGAGAGTCTGGATGGAAGCATATGTTGTTCTAGAACTTGGATATACCTTTCAGCAGTGATGGTGCCTTTCCAGATGTGTAAAAGCTTTTGTTTGGGGGCCCACCATGCACACACGCCTCAGGCACCCATGCCATAAGAGAGATGCAGGCTTCTGAATTGAGCGCTGATAACAACTTGGGTTGTCCCTGTCCTCTTTAGTCCGGATGACATGGCGTCCCTTTTTTCCAAAAAGAACTTCAAATTTTGATTCTGACCACAGAACAGTTTTCCACTTTTCCACAGTCCATTTTAAATAAGCCTTGGCCCAGAGAAAACGCCTGCGCTTGTGGATCATGTTTAGATATGACTTATTTTTTAACCTATAGAGTTTAAGCCGGCAACGGCAAATGGCACGGTGTATTGTGTTCACCGACAATGTTTTCTGAAAGTATTCCTGAGCCCATGTTGTGATTCCATTACAGTAGCATTCCTGTATGTGATGCAATGCCATCTAAGGGCCCGAAGATCACGGACATCCAGTATGTTTTTCCGGCCTTGACCCTTACGCACAAAGATTGTTCCAGATTCTCTGAATCTTTGGATATTATGCACTGTAGATGATGATAACTTCAAAAACTCTTTGCAATTTTTCTCTGAGAAACTCCTTTCTGATAGTGCTCCACTATTTTTCGCCGCAGCATTGGGGGAATGGTGATCCTCTGCCCATCTTGACTTCAGAGAGACACTGCCACTCTGAGAGGCTCTTTTTATACCCAATCATGTTGCCCATTGACCTAACAAGTTGCAAATTGGTCCTCCAGCTGTTCATTATATGTACATTAAATTTTCCGGCATCTTATTGCTACCTGTCCCAACTTTTTTTTGGAATGTGTAGCTCTCATGACATCCAAAATGAGCCAATATTTGGCATGACATTTCAAAATGTCTCACTTTCAACCTTTGATATGTTATCTATATTCTATTGAATAAAATATGTTTATGAGATTTGTAAATTATTCCAATCATTTTTTACTCACAATTTGTACAGTGTCACAACTTTTTTGGAATCAGGTTTGTATAAATGTTGAAGACTTGTATACTGTCAGACCTGTGCTACATTTTAATTTGTAATAAGTTCTGATGAACTTTGCATGATCACGAGCATAGTAAGAGTGATGATGACTTGACACACACACTTCACACACACGCACAGCACAAAACCACAGCACCACTCACCCGACCACCACACTCTCACATGCACACCACACACGCACACACACCGCAAACATACACTCTCTCTCTCTCTCCTCTCCACACCAGACTAACAACACACACACACAACACACTCTTTCCTCTCTCATCTCTCTCTCTCTCTCTCTCTCCACACGCTTCACACACACGCAGACACAAACAACCACTCACACTTTCTCTCTCTCTCTCCCACACCGACACACACACAACACCTATCACTCTCTCTACCACACAGACACACAAAACACACTCACACTTTTTACATTCTCTCTCCACACACCTCTCTCTCTCTCTCTCTTTACACACACACACACACACACTCATCCCTCTCTCTCTAGCTCTCCTCTCGCTCTCTCACACCACACACCACTCGTCCTCTCCTATTCTCTCCTCTCTCCACACACACACACATCTCCTCGCTCTATCTCTCTCTCTTCTCTCTCTCTTCTCTCTCTCTCTCTCTCTCCTCTTCTCTCTCTCTCACACACACAGTCTCACACACACACACACTCTCTCTCTCTTCTCTCTCACACACACACACACACAAAACACATCACAACTTCTCTCTCTACACACACACACACAACACACACGATCTCCCTCTCTCTCTCTCACACACACACGCTCACACATACACACAGACACACAAACACACTCACAATTTTACCTTTCTCTCTCTCTCTCTATCTCTCTCACACACACACACACACATTCTCTCTCTCTCTCTCTCTCTCTCTCTCTCTCACCACACACACTCTCCCTCTCTCTCTCTCTCCCTCTCTCTCTCTCCCTCTCTCTCTCTCTCTCTCTCACCTCTCTCTCTCTCTCACACACACACACACACACACAAACCACACACTCACACTCAGTCCGTGGTTACATACGTGAGAAGATCCCTAATCAGGAGTCCATAAGACGAAAACACAGGCCAGGGGCTGATGGAAATCTTTAGCGTTATTGCTACACATCTACTTTGATTTGGTTCAGCTTTTAGCCAGAATAACGGCAGTCTGGATCGGAGCATATCGTGTCTCGCAGCTCTGTCCCGCTCCTCACAGATCCTGCCTGACAGTCATGTAGACCTTGACCCGCGGCGCCTGCGAGCGCGTAATTCACTCCTGTATGGATTTTCTCGTTCGGGTCGACACCTCTCCGACGCGGCTCGCAGACGTCTGCCGGACCCATAACAGCCCTTTATAAGCTCCTGTTTTCCTGCAGAGCTGGACGATTAATCACATTTACCTTCAATTAATCACATTCCTTTCCTTTACAGCGCTGTGATTTTGAACTTCCCTTAAATGTTTAGTAGGTTCTGGAAGTGCTCTACAACATGGGTGATCTTTTTATTTTTTTATTTTACATACTTATAGTCTTAAAACTATTTATTTAGTATAAAAATATATTTAATTTAATTTAAGTTCATGTTTATTTTATTTATTTCAAGAAATGAAAATGAGCATTTATGGTTTTGTTTTTAGTTTCAGTTTAGTTGACCATAATAACCCTGACTAAAATAAAACATAATAAATATTTTGAAAAGGCTGCATACCAAAAAGTCCAGTGGGCCCGATGGTATTTCAGCTCTTTTACTTAAAACATTTGCTGATGAATTAACCCCAGCCTGGAGTCCATTATTTCAATTATCACTCAACACTGGATTTATTCCTATAATATGGAAAAAAGCAGTTGTTATCCCTGTTCCAAAAAACATCCAGCAGAGAATGACTGTAGACCAGTGGCGTTAACGTCCATAGTGATGAAATCACTTTAACTTATTGTGACAGAGAAATTGAGAGAGAATGTAATGTATAAATTAGATCCTTATCAATTTGCGTATAAAGAAAATAGGAGTACAGAAGATGCTTTGAATACTATGACGCACTTTATTTTAAAACACCTTGAAAATCCTGCAGCTTATGTTAGAGTGATGTTTATGGCTCTGAGTTCAGCGTTTAATACTCTACTTCCAGATATTGTGTTATTTAAGTAAAAACAGATGGAAGTGAAACCTTATATAATTAAATGGTATTATGCATTTCTAACGGGACGACAACAGCAAGTGAAAATTAATTCAACTTTCTCTGATACATTGGTCACAAATGCTGGAGCTCCTCAAGGCTGCATAAGTACCTCCTTCTTTTTACATTATATACAAACGATTGCAGGAATCGTTACATAAACAACTACATTATGAAATTTTCAGATGATACAGTTATACTTAGTTTGCTGACAAACAATTCAGATGTCGGCATTTATAAATCAGAGATAGAAGGGGTTGTGCAGTGGTGTGAGGAACACAACTTGATGTTGAATGTCAAAAAAACTAAAGAAATGATCTTTGACCCGAGGTTGGTGGGTGATCATAGTCCAATTTTAGTTAATGAGGAGGAAGTTGAGCAGGTAGCAACATATACTGTAAGTATTTAGGTATCTACTTTGATTCTCAGCTGCAATGGAGTCATCAAGTGGACTGTGTTTATACACGATCTAGTCAGCGCTTGCATTTTTTGCGAAGGCTCAGGGTTCATGGGGTGGATAATGTTACTGTTTTACAGATCAGCTATTGAATCTATAATATGTTATGGTTTTACAATATGGTTTGGAAATTTGACTGTTAAACTTGGGTCGCAACTTCAAAATGTGGTTAGAAGAGCTGGAAAAATAATTGGCATGTTGTCTCCACTTTCTCTTCAGGACATTTTTGAGAGGTCTGTTAGGAAGCAGAGTCTTAGCATTATTGGTGACCCAAGCCATATTCTCCATAAGGAGTATGAGCTGATGCAGGAGATAGAGGGTTCCAATCTGTAAGCTGAAAAGATACAAATTTTCTCTAATTCCATTATCTATCAAATTATTGAATAAGTGATTGTTGTGTGGGTGAGGGTAATGTGATGGGTAACATGTAATGTTGGTGTATTATTAGGATTGTGTAGGAATTATATGTGTTTTGGAATGGTGTAATTTTTTTTGTTTGTTTTTGTTTGATCAAACAAAAACAAACCGGTTGCTTAAGACAAATTTCTCCTAAGGGAGACAATAAAAGAGAAACTTAAACTTAAGCTTAAATAAATAATAAATATTGTAAAATATTTTAAATATATTTAGTTTTATGTATACTATATATATATAAAGCAATATCTTTTTTTATATTTTTATTTCTACAATTTTTAATAATAATGGAATAAATAATATTTTTTAATAGAATATCAACCTGTTGTAGCTTTTAGTTAACCCTGTACAGATCAGGTTTTCCATTTCACTTTTATTTCCAATTATTGAATGCCATGAACTGTAAAATGTGCACATTCAATGCGGGTTGAAGCGCGTTTTGGGTAAAAGCGTCTGTGATTAATGTAAATGTATGATGTAAGAAACTGATTGACTTGTGTTCTATTTGAATGCCGTTTATACTTCACTCTTGGTCTCCAGTACGTCTCACGTCTCTCTCGTCTCGTCTTGCAGACGGTTCAAGCTCACCGACCGCTCTTCGTGGCTCTTCACTGTCAGGAGGTCGGAGGGAAGAATTACGAGGCGTCCATGACACACGTGGACAGCTTCATCAAGTAAGTCATCGGCTCGTGGAGGCGTTTCACCTGAACTGAGCTGTGTGAGAGTGTGAGTGTGTGCGAGAGAGTGTGTGTGGGGGTAGGAGAAGTGAATGTGTGTGTGTGTGTAAAGAGAGAGTGCATGTGTGGTGTGGTGTTGTAAGAGAGAGTGGGGTGTGTGTTAGAGAGAGAGGAAGTGTAGAGAGAGTGGGTGTGTGTGGTGTGGGTAAGAGAGAGTGCGTGTGTGTGTTGTGGTCAGAGAGAGTGCATGTGGTGTGTGTAAGAGGAGTGAAGTGAGGTGTGTGTGTGTGTGTAGAGAGTGGGGGTGTGTGTGTGTGTAAGAGAGAGTGAGTGTATGTGTGTGTGTTTGTGTAAGAGAGAGTGAGTGTGTGTGTGTGTGTGAGAGAGAGTGAGTGTGTGTGTGTGTGTGTGTGAGAGAGTGAGTGTGTGTGTGTGTGTAAGAGAGAGAGACGTGAAAAGTGGTGTGTGTGTATGAGAGAGTGTGTGTGTGAGTGAGTGTGTGTGTTTTAAATATCGTCTCATTATTAAAGGCCAGAGCCAATATTTACTCACACACCTGAGCAGCTCAACCGCACTGTTTATCCAGCACAGAAGCAAAATGAATGACAGAAAGTACATCGGTATTACCGTGGTTTTTTGGTCATGTACCACATATAACCACATATTAATTTAACTCTATGATGCACACATTTCTAAGGCTGTTAAACCTGTTTCACACTCGATCTCCTCATGTCTTCTGTCTCTGATTGATAGTTTAGAGTGTTTTATCCAGTCAAAGCTCTTTTAGTGTAATTGTAGAAACGCTTCTCGTGTCAAATCTTGACTGATTTTGATCAAGTAAAGGTCAGAATAACGTCAGTAATATCTCCAGATGAACACTTACTGCACTGAAGCAGCTCAGCTTTACTTGATTCTCCATCAGTCATGTTTTAGAGTCTCAAATCTGATCCTCAGGATCTTTTGAGGAGCGTTTGTTTCCAGAAGCTTTACTTTCACTGTTCCTCAGCGGAGGAATGATCTTCACAAGCCTCCAGAACATCCCACATCTTCTGAGGAGCGTTAATTCTTCAGCTCTCAATCACTGCATTATATGTTTGGAGCATTTCAATCTCATCTCACTGAGACATGTTACTGGAGATATAGAGCGACCGCTGATATTCAGAGCATTTTATGTCAGTATCTGCTGTAGTGTTATAAAGATCTCACTGATTTACATCACAAGCATCAGAATTTCATCATGTAAACAAGTCATGCATGTGTTTTGTGGTGTTGTTTTGTCAGAGAGCTACTGTCCAGTGATGCCTTGAAGGACTTCAGCCGCGCTCGTGTCTACCTCGACAAGAACTACCAATCCCAGGAGCAGTTCACAGTAAGTCACTGGTTTCAGGAGTGTTTCTGTAGTTTCTGCCTGTAGATTCACTGCAGGACCGCTAGGGGGCGCCACATGTCTCCTGATTCTCTTGTGTTTCTAATGACTGATTTATTATAGGTATAAAATATCAGTTAAAAGTTTCTACTCATTGTTTTACATGATTAATAATAGTATGTATGATTCAGATGAAGAATATATGTCTGCACAACTCATTTCAGTCATTTAAGCAGGAATTTTGTTTAATTCCTAACAGGTTTATTTCATGTTACACGTTGTTTTACAGAAATAACGTTAATGTTTAAAACACCATATTTATATATTATTTATATTACACATTTATTTATATATAAAGCCAATAATGTTTATTTTACAAGATAAAAATGAAACTAAGAGCAGAACTCCTTATATGTAATATTAATTTAATATAATAACTTAAATATTTGGGTTTTTAAGAAGTCTTGAGAAGCATAAATTGAGTCGCATGTGTTTGAATCTTGTATTTTTTTCTATATTTGATATATTTTGTTCAATTCAAGTCGAGTTTTATTTCACGTTACACATTATTTCAAAGCAGCTTTACAGAAATCCATAATATTAATCTTTATAAGATCTTACTATTAGAGCTGGGCGATATGATTGTTTACATCTGGAGATTTATTGTTCGTATTTATGGCTTTATGTTTATGTGTACGGGTAAAGTTGGATATGAATATGATGTGTATTAATTGAAGTATTTGATGTTCTGGTGATTATTGATGAAATCTGTATTGATTTGTAGCAAAATTCTGGTGCAGTCGTGAATGATTCTGGCCGAGATATTGGTCTTCATGGGTTCTGTGTTTATGAATGGACATATCTGGATAATATTAGTTTTGTAATCTCATAAATAGTCTGTCTTCAGACTGAGTTTCCCGCTGCAGCCACTAGATGGAAGCAGAAACCCAGAGATGAAGACAGAGGAGCCAGAAATACTCAACATACTGTATATCATATACTTTTATAAATGTGAGATATAATGCTTAATAGACCCTTCATGCACGTTCAAATATATATATATACACATATGTATAATATTTAAAATATAAATCAATTTTATGATGTCTAATCACAGTAAAACATGTTGATCGGACCGATCGGATCAGACAGGCGATGAATCGGCGCTCAGACAGATTTGTTTTGCTCGGTAACTGTTTGTCGTCTGCTCGAGCTGTCAGTTTTCAGATAATGTGAGTTGAGAGAGAGACGGAGAGAGACCGTTCGCTGAGGGAGATTTAGCTCTCCTTTTTTCTTCTAATATAAATCTTGTAATATATAAAACGATTGGTTCTATTAATATATGTGACCCTGGAGCACAAAACCAGTCATAAGGTTCAATTTTGTGAAATTGAGATTTATGCAAACCAGTCATAAGGGTTACATTTTTTTGAATTGGCTGTTATACATCGTATGAAAGCTGAATAAATAAGCTTAACATTGATGTGTGGTTTGTTAGGATCGGACAATATTTGAAAATCTGTAATCTGAGGGTGCAAAAAAAATCAGAATATTGAGAATCATCTTTAAAGTTGTCCAAATTATGTTCTTAGCAATTCATATTACTAATCAAACATTAAGTTTGATATATTTACGGTAGGAGATTTAAAAAATCTTCCTGGAACATGATCGTTACTTAATATCCGAATGATTTTTGGCATTAAAGAAAAATATATAATTTTGACCCATAAAATGTATTTTTGGCTATTGCTACAAATATAACCCAGCGACTTAACACTGCTTTTCTGCAGGGGACACATTATACATAAATGTCTCTCTCTCTCTTCTCTCTATATATATATTGTATGTATATGCTAATTTCTCTAAAATTCTTGTATAAATGTTAAAATGATATATTAATACAAATAATATAAACAATAAAAATGATTAGTTTGTATATAAATGTGGGATGTGTGTATATATATATATTTAGGGCTGTGCAATATATCGAAATTATCGAAATATCGCAATATGCATATCGCTACAGCTTGCAGTATTTGGGGCCATGAACAAAAGACAAATAGAAAATCACTCACTGCTCTTACCTATATAACTTTTGTAGCTTAAGTAAGAATCGGTGCATATTGAATTCATAGAGTAAATGTTAAATGTTAAAATGACATTTTTATGTAATGATTGAGTAAAACACTACCGTTCACTTTCATACGTTTTTGTAGGGGTGCTTTCTTCTCACAAAAATTGAAACATGTATGCTAGTTATATTAGGATCAGAATCAGAATGAGCTTTATTCACCGCTTAAGTGTGCGCAAACACAAGGAATGTGTTGTGGTTTTACAGAAACTCTTGGTACAAACATACATGCATACAAATAACCATATACAGTATATATGACACAAGATAGTTATAGAAGTTCACAGAACTGATTCAGCAACAGTATCTGAGACTGTGGCACTTTAAGCAGTATGAGTATAGCATATCGAATATCGCATTAATGCTAATGAGTTATCGAATATCGCATTTTTTCTTCAATATCGCACAGCCCTAATTAATACTATATATAAAAATAAAAACCAGAACGTGAGATGATGCGTGTTGTGTGGTGTGGTCTTGAGTGTGTGGTGGGTTTGAGGTGTGTGTGTTTGAGTGTGTGGTGTTTTGAGTGTGCGTTGCGTGTGGTGGTGGGGTGTGTGTGTGTTTGAGTGAGTGAATGTGAGTGAGGTGAGTGTGGGTGGTGTGTGGAGTGGTGCCGTGTGTGTTGTGTGCGGGTGTGTGTGTGAGATGAGTTATGGTGTGGTGTGAGCGGGAGTGTTGGAGTGTGAAGTGTGCGGTGTGTTTGAGCGGAGTATGGTGTGTTGTGACGCGAATGAGAGTGTGTGAGTTGAGTGTGGTTTGTGAGGTGAGTGTGTGTGTTTGAGCGTTTGAGTATGTGGAGTGTGTGTGTGGAGCGTGAGTTGTGGTGTGAGCGAGAGCTGTGTGTGTGTGTGTGAAGCTGAGAGTTGTGTGTGTTGAGTGTGAGTGTGCGTGAGTGTGTGTGTGCGTGTGTGTGTGTGTGTTTGAGCGTGAGTATGTGTGTGTGTGAGCGAGAGTGTGTGTTTGTGTGTGTGTGTCTGTGGTGGTGTGAGGGGAGTGTGCGTGTGCGTGTGTGTGCGTGTGTGTGTGTGAGCGAGAGTGTGTATGTGTGTGTGTGAGTGAGCTGAGATGTGTGTGAGTGAGTGTGCAGTGTGGTGTGTGAGCGAGAGTATGTGTGTGTGAGAGTGAGAGAGAGAGACTGTGTGTGTGTTTGGTGTGAGTGGAGTGTGAGTGCCAAGTTGTGAGTTGTGTGTGTGTGTGTTTTGAGCGTGAGTATATGTGTGTGTGAGCGAGAGTGTGTGAGTGTGTGTGTGTGTTTGAGCGGAGTAGTGTGTGTGTGAGAGAGCGTGTGTGAGTGTGTGTGTGTGTGTTGGATTGTGAGATGTGTGTGTGTGAGCGAGGTGTGTGAGTGTGTGTGTGTGTGTGTGTGTGGTGAAGACGAGAGTGTGGGTGTGAGAGATTGAGAGTGTGTGTGTGTTGTGTAGTGAGCGCTGAGTGTGTGTGTGTGGGCTGTGTGTGTGTGTGTGTGTGTTTTGTGTTTGTGTGTGTGTGTGTGTGTGTGTGTGTGTGTGTTTGAGTGACAGCCGCGGCTCTGATGGTGTGTGTTTTACGGTTCTTGTAAAGTATACAGGAGGTAAAATGTCAATTAGAGGAGGCATCTCTGATCATTCAGCTGCCGTTCACTAGTTCCACACCATTAATATTTATCATGCCGCTCTGCCCCGGGGCCCAGAGGCTCATGGGTAATGATGTGCACTAATGCCCGCCCCTTATTACCACAGCACTGGCTCGCGTGTGTGTGATATTAAGTGTTCCTGTCACAATGCATTAATGCCGACACACTGTTCTCCTGCTAACATGCCACGACCCGCGGCTTTAATTAGGACGAGCCCGAGACGTCATGATAGCGGCGGAAAGCCTCCGTTCTCTGCGAGAAGCAGCCCACAGATCCACTGTGTTATTGCGGATGATGAATGCCCAATCCTGAATCTCAGCGAAACTCACACACATCTGATGAAGAACAACACAGGGTTTCCGCTTCGTTTCATCAAATTTAAGGCCATAAAAAGTCTTAAATAGTATACGTTTTAAGAGGTCTTAAATTCAAGGAGGGAAAAATTTACATTTTTAGTAATAATTAAAAATGATTACAAATAAGATGCATATTTTCTGTCTCTTATCATTTTGAATCAGCAGCTGAAGTAGTAAACATTGACATTTCAAAATAAGAGTCCTGGTGAATTTCAGGCTCGTTTATGATTAAAAGTCCTTCCTTATGCATAAAATCTTTCCCTCCTGGCTATTATTGGTAGTTTGGTTACACAATAAACACTATCTCCACTATAACGCGCCGTATTGCTGTGCAGGAGGATTCACAGTGTGTGCGCGAGGCTGTTTTCAGCTCTCATCAGTGCTTTCTGTTTGGTTCATCGTCACACTAAGTATTAATGTTCACTGTGTGTATCGTCCTGCAGTGGTTTTGTGCTCCAGACATGAATGATTTTCCCATTTTGCAACTTGTTGGTGTTATTTTCCTTCTTTGGCTCTTCTTTTTTCCCTATGATCCATACTCGAGCATTCAAAGGAACATAACCAGGCCACAGGATGACTTAATTACACAAACAATGCCCGCGTACAGTACTTTTAAACACTGTATTAAAAAAAAATAATGTACTAATTAAAAAAAAATTATTATTATTTTGAATTAGTTTTACATTTTTTCCAATTATTTTTTTAAAAATGTAAAATTAATTTATTCTTACCCAAAAATTATTAAAAATAATTTCCATTTTTGTTAACAAGATGCAAAATAGTTCACAAATCACTTATATGTATAAGGCACAAAAAAAAACAAGAAGTAGCTGTCAAATCAGAGTTTCGTTTTTAAGAGATTTGTTTCTTGTTGAGATAATACTTTTAACTATTTAGTTTTTTAAGTCTCTTCAATGATCACCAAGGCTTGCATTTTTTTTAAATTTTGAATCAAAATATTCAGTACAAAGTTGTTAAATATATTCTATTTTAAACGGCTGTTTCTATGTGATCTCTGTTAAAATGTAATGTATGTCTGTGATGCGCAGCTGTAATTTTCAGCATCATTATTCCAGCCTTCAGTGTCACATGATCTTCAGAACATGATCAATTATTTCGGATCTCAAGGATGAACAGAAAGTTCAAAAGAACAGCATTTATCTGAAATAGAAATCTTTTCCAACGTTAAAAATTGTCTTTACTGTACTTTTGAATACATTTTAATGCGTCATGATGAATAAACAGTCTTATTATTCAGAAGGATAGCCTGTAGTCTGAGGACCACTACTCTGAAACTAACCGCTTAAAAATATCACAACTGAATCCAGCGTCTCTTATCCAGAGGAGTGTTTGAATGTGCGGGACGTCAATGGAAGTATATTGTAGCGCAATAATCACACACTCCTAAACAAAACACACTCTCACACACACGCGCACAGGCGTCTGGATGTGTGCTGAGCGACAATCGATGAATCTGCCATCAGACGTGAGTTATGAGGGCGAGGTGCTGGAGAAATTTGGAGCAAAATATATATGCGGCTAATGGATTATATAGACACAGATGCATCTGATATGAGC
The DNA here is from genome assembly GCA_018155175.1 of Sinocyclocheilus anophthalmus. Lineage (NCBI taxonomy): Eukaryota > Metazoa > Chordata > Actinopteri > Cypriniformes > Cyprinidae > Sinocyclocheilus > Sinocyclocheilus anophthalmus. The sequence goes on along the minus strand of JADLZN010002658.1, from coordinate 148,136 downwards.
GGCCCTCAGAGAGGAAACACACACACACACACACACCACACCACACACACACACACACAACACACCCACACACCACCCACACACACACACACAAACACAAACCGCTCTCTCTCTCTCTCTCTCTCTCTTCTCTCTCTCTCTCTCTCTCTCTCTTCTCTCTCTCATCTCTCTCACTCACGCACTCACTCCTCACCATCACTCACTAACTCACTCACTCATCCCTCACTCACTCACTCACTCCTCTCCTCTCTCTCTCTCTCTCTCTTCTCTCTATCTCTCTCTCTCTCTCTCTCTTCTCTCTCTCTCTCTCTCTCTCTCTCTCTCCAAACTCTCCGTCACGCTCTCTCTCCACACACACTCTCCTCTACTCTCTCTCCACACCCACTCTCTTCTCTCTCTCCACACACACACTCTCTCTCTCTCTCTCACACACACAATATCTCTTCTCTCTTCCACCACACACTCTTCTCTCTCTCTCCACACACCACACCCTCTCTTCTCTCATCTCTCAACACACAACACAACTCTCTCTCTCTCTCAAAACCACATACTCTCTATATCTCACTCACACACCCATACTCTCTCTCACTCACTCCACAAAACATAACTCTCTTCACTCACTCACTCACAAACACACACGTACGTGTAAGTGCTTGTAAACCCACGCAGTATGTGTGTGTGGTCAGATTGGTTTAGCAGGGGTGAGTAAATCGTGTGTGTGTGTGTGTGATGATGATGTGTGTGGAGCATGTGTGTCTGCCCTCGGCCCCGTGTGAGTGTGTGTAAGGGCCACAGTGAAGGTGAGGCTGTCATATCGATCTTTTTAGTGCTAAAATATGAGCCACTTTACTCTGCTCCCCAGCGCAGTGATGTGAAAAATAATAACTTGGCCCCAAATTAAAAATATTGATCGCTTAGGAGGTGTTGAGAGCAAATAAACATCCACTGAAGGATTTTTCACCCGCCCATCTCTCTCTCTCTCTCTCTGCGCTGTAAACCTGAGCTGTGTTTGTGTGATGTTTCCGTAGATCTGTTCCAAAACCCCAGCTTACCGAGCCGCCCGGTTAGACAGTATTTTAAGGCATGTAGATGATAATCTCTCAATGCACTGCAAGCATTTGGTGGAAAAAGTTTGAGATGCAATGCTAGTAAGTAGAAAATAACAATAATCATGCGTCATTCTCTACTGAAATATAGTAATAAAATTGCATTATTTAGGTCAGATTAATAATGCAATATTTTACCCAATATTTATTTTACATTTATGCATTTGGCAGATGCTTATATTCAAAGCGTCTTACATTGCATTCAAAGTTATCAGTTGTTGCTTGTGTGTGTGTGTGTGTTATTTTAGTATAATTGAAATACTATTACAGTTTTTATTTTTATATTTTTAATTTTAATTTGTTTTCATTTTAATGTTTAGCTTCAATTGAGTTAAAAATTTTTATTGAACAGTTTTAGTAATTTAGTTTTTTTTGTCTTTTTAAAAAATATATGTCTGTATAGTTAATACATTTTTATTTCAGTATTATTTTGTTATTTTAGTACATCAAATTAAACTAAACTAAACTTTTATTTCATCTCAGTTTTTGAGTGAATATTGCCTAAATTATCCACAAATAATGCTTTTTATCAGTTAAAAACTGAGGAGCATGAGCTCAGATCAGTGAGGCCTGCAATCAAGCCGTTCCAAAAAGAAACACAAAACCTGTGCTGATTGAAAGAAAACAAGTTGATAAAATCCAGTACTTGCTAATAATATAGCATAACGAGATTTACAAGCAAGTAAAAAAAAAAAAAAAAAAAAGGCTGTTTCCTGTTTGAGTGGAAAACACTAAATTAGGGTAAAGATTTTGAGAAATACAAAGTGTATTCTATTTGATACCTATCTTAGTAGTGTGCTGCCTATGTAGTTCACTAGGGTTCAGAAGAGAGCTGAATCAGATCCAGATCTTCTCGTGTCGTGTCGAGCGCATCGGTCATCATTTTCTGCGCATCTGCTCCTGCCTTCTTCTATATCCTCACGGTAACGGATGAGCTGCCAGCGGCCCATCAAACGTGTGGGAAAACAATTGGCACAAGGTTAATTTTATTGCTAGCTCCATGCATTTGTGAGCAGCAGCGAAGCGTCCTGATGAATGGCCTCCCTGCGCCGACGGGAATTCAGATGAGGCCGTGTGAAGGGAAGCCGGTCCTGAAATTCACATGAATCTGACACAAACTTCAGCCCAGACGCTGTTAGGACTCTTAAAATGTGTGCATGTCACAAAGCAAGTGTCTGTATCTCTGCTCAAATGCTGTTATAAAACATTTGGAGTCACAGATTGATTTTAATTCAGTGTCATATTCAGTAATTCTTGTTTTACTCTCATAGAATAGCCATGATTCAGTCTGTGCATGTTTACAGTAGCGTTACTTTATGAACGGAGCACATTTCATCTGATCAGCCCCGTGACCTTCCTGTTGACAGTGTCCTCTTACGACTCGAGTCTGAAATGTTTAATTTCACGAACGGCCCCGGAACACACACGCACGCACGCTCGAGAGTCGAATGTACCGCACGCAGCAACCATACACACGCGGGTACGACTCACACACCCCAACACACACTCTCGCCGCCGCTCGCATGTACGCAACGACTCAAGCCTCACAACAATAGCACGCTCGCTCGCATGTGCGCACTCACGCACATACACACGTACGCACACACACTGCACGCTCGCTCGCATGTACGCACGCACACACACGTATGCTCACACACACACACACACGCTCTCTCACACACACACACACACACACACACTCACTCACTCACTCACTCACTCACTCCCACACACACACACTCACTCACTCACTCACTCACACATACATATACATACATACACACACACACACACACACACGAGTGCTCATCTCTCTTGTCTCTGGCAGGTGTATTTTATGCATTAGTTTGTGTTTCTCGTTCACATGGACCCCATCAGATGCCGCTGTCCTTTAAAAGACTCTCTTTAATTACAGCAAACTGTCTTTGCTTACCCTTCATTTGGCACATCTCTCAGCGAGCGCATTTGTTTGTGTGAAATCAACACACTTACTCCATCAGCATTATTAATGCAGCTAAAAGCATCTTAATATGCGGCTCATCACTAGCCGTGTGTGTCAGTGGACCAGCAGTTTCAGGTCAAATGTCATTCTTTCTGAATGTACTTCATAAAACTTCATTTCTGCTTGATTTTTCTATCTAATTTCATGCTGTGTTTCACCATGTCAAAGCCTAGGGCCCTATGAAATCTCTTTAATTTTCAAAAATCTATCCTTTTCTTAACCCCCCCCACCCCAAATTGTTTTTTTCCCCCTGAATTCTGTTTTATTTTTTTCTCCAAATTCTGTTTTATTTTTATTTTTATTTTTTTTTAATTTATGTTTTACATTTTTCTGGATTGTTTTAATGTTTGATTAAAATGTAATATAAAAAAGGATTTACAATAAATTGAATTAATTAAAAATGGCTATTTAAATAGTTTATAAAAATGTTAACAATATAGTGCCCTATGAAATGTTTTTTTTCTTTCAGAAATTCTGATTCTTGTCTGTTTTAATTTTTCTGTATTCTTTGTTTTATGATTTAATATTTGTTATGAAAAAGGTGGTAATGAAATAAATGCATTAAACTTTAACAATTTAATTAATAATTTTTTTTAAATGTAATCAATTTAAATTTGAACAATTCCTTTAATTTTTTGGGCAATTGGCTTTGAGCAAAAAAATAGGGTAAAAAAAAATTTGTGGGAAATTCCAAATAATGTTTTAAGCCGTATTAGTATTATTTAGAGAAGTATATTCTACTGTACAATACTAATGTATTCCTGTTATAATTTCTTCAAGTTAAACTGAATTTTTTTGGCGGTTCTGTGTGTATCTGATGATAGTTTTTTATCAGATGAAATGCTGGTGAAGTGACTCTCACTTTCTCTGCTATTAATTTATTCATCAGAAATTTGACTTTCCATGTTACATAATACATTTCTCTTTTATGACTGGATTCCGTCTGTGTTTTCCCGCATCGCTGAAATCATAGATCCCTACAACCCTGATTAAGCTGTGTGGCAGTTGCTCATTTGTATTTGATTTTTAAGCTGTTTGGTGATGTTAAATCAAGCATCACTAATACTGTCAATTAACTAAGTGTTCAGATGCACAATTTTCACCTGCAAGGCCAAAAACAGATGAAAACCCCGTCAGTAAGTTGCTAATCTAGTAGTGTTAATCTCTCGTCCTCAGATCGCTGACTCCGTCTCTCTCAGTTGACTGTTAGGAGCGTTGAATCTGACACCGAGCATTGATTTGGTAGTCCGTCTGATGCCCTCTGGTCACCGCGCTAACGGACTATTAATGAGTCGGACAGCAGCGACACGAATCAACGAGCCTCTGATGGATCGCCGGCGTTCTGGGGCAAAAATCTGCTGGCCGGAGTGAGATCTCAAAAGCGATTAGCATATAACGCATTAGAAATGCAGCGCTCCACCTCTGCTAATTAAATACCCAAAGGTTGCATTTGTTGTTCTTATTTGTCCTTTATTGACTTGCATTTAATAATTCATTAAGCTCAAGCATTTGGGCCTCGTTACAGTGCTTGATGAAGAGCCCACGAGTGCATGCGGCAAATCCCAGCGCAGAGAGACCGAGAGAGACGGGGCTGTCTTCTGTAAGGATTTTGGTGATGCATGCGAGAGGCTCTTTAACATGTCAATCGTGTCCTTTAACGTTTCGCAGCCAAATGCGACTCTCAGACTGAACTAGCAGTGGTATTTCTCACACAGACTCGCGTCAGACAGCTGGAGAGAGCAGAGCATGTGATCTGATCTTATAATGTCAACCCGTCACACTGGGTCTTAAGGTGTATGTCAGGTTTGTGCAGCGCTCAGAACTGAACTGAGATTTGATGTGAATGTGACGTGCTGAAGTTGAGCGAACAAACAGGATGCAATTTGAATGTAAAGAAGCAGAAGTACAACAAATTGAAATTTGAAGAAATTCTGTAATTAGATATTTGGATGGATATATATTCAGATAGATATTCGTATGGATATTTGGATAGATGTTCAGATAGATATTCAGGTATATATTTAGATAGATATTCAGATACATATTCAGAAAGATATTCAGATAAATGTTCAGATATACAGTATATTCTATATATTTATATAGATATTCAGATACATATTCAGATAGATAATCAGATGGATAGATTTTCAGATACATATTCAGAAAGATTTTCGGATAGATATTCATATGGATAGATAATCAGGTAGATATTCGGATGGATAGATATTCAGATATGTATTTAGATACATATTCAGATAGATGTTTGGATAGATATTCGGATAGATAATCAGGTATATATTCAGATGGATAGATATTTCAGAAGTGTACCCAGCTGTGACGAAGCTCAGAAATGTGAAAAGGTTTCATGTGAATCTGATTGATTTGCACTGATTGATCATGAATCTTTTCATCTGAACCATAACGGCAGATACTGCTCATTCCTTTCCAGATTCCAGCGCCCGATAGTGTTAAGTTTATGTGTTTTGATTGTTTATTTGTTTTTTTGGGTTTTTTCAGTCTTCCTCTCGTCAGAGCGCTGTAATAGGTTTGGCTTGTGTAAAAAAAAAATCGATCAGCGTGATGCTGGAGACTTCATCCGCTTCTGCTTTAAACACACACGAGTGAAATCATGACATCTGAATCAAACATCAACCGCTTAATTACTGCCCGATTGTGGTTTTCATTCACACTGATGCAGTATTGATCTCTCAGAGCGCGCCGTGGAATTAAAGCGGAGGATCTCGGCCTAATGAGCTGATGGCATGCGCCGGCATGAATCCGGGTTGCCTGGAAAACAGGGGGAATAATGGGGTGTGGGGTACTAATTCGCCGAACAGGCAACAATCTCCCGTGGTTATCGTGAGTGTTTTGCATGCTGCGTCCCGCAACGCCTGATTTCCGCAGTAAGTGTATGATCTTCCCGGGCGTCTGTGGGGACGCGCCGGCGCCCCGGCGGCTCTTCAGGGACCATCCGAGACTAATACAACCATGCCGCCGACGGGACGGCGCTCCTGCCATCCGCGAGCCGGTGGTGAGCGCAGGACGGATAGTCACGTTACGGTGCGGTCAATGCCGCTGAGACTCCGTTATATTCGCTCTAGGCTGGAGGTCCAGGTGTTTCTGCTCTTCCCTGCCCCGCTGCTCTACGGCTTCAGTGGATGGGAGACCACGGATGTGCCTGACGAGGAGGGCAGATGTGTGTGTTGTGGGTGAGAGCGTGGATTGAGTGGCTGTGTGAGAGAGAGAGAGTGTGTGCCGGATGTGAGTGTGTGGGTGTGTGTGGGTGGGTGTGAGAGAGAGAGAGTGGGTGAGTGAGTGAAGGAGGGGTGAGAGGGTGTTGTGTGTGTGAGATGAGTTTGTGAGTGAAGTGAGGAGAGTGTGTGTGTGTGTGAGAGAGTGTGTGTGAGAGTGAGTGAGTGTGTGAGTGTGTGAGAGAGAGAGTGGGTGTGTGGGTGTGAGAGAGGTGTGTGTGTGTGTGAGAGGCGTGGGTGTGGTGTGTGTGGTGAGAGAGAAGTGTGGTGTGAGAGAGAGTGTGTGCTGTGTGTGTGAGAGAGGAGGAGAGTGTGAGTTAGTGAGACGGGTGAGGTGGCGATGAGTGTGTGTGGAAGAGGAGGGTAGTGGGTGGTGTGTGTGTGAGAGAGAGTGTGTGTGGGGTGTGAGATGTGTGTGAGTATGAGTGAGTGTGTGTGTGTGTGTGAGAGAGGAGAGAGAGGGTGAAGTGAGTGAGAGTGTGTGTGTGTGTGTGAGAGGAGTGTGTGTGAGAGGAGTGTGTGTGAGTGTGGTGTGTGTGAGAGAGCGTGTGTGTGTGGGTGTGTGAGAGAGAAAGTGTGAGTGAGTGAGTGTGTGTGTGTGTGTGTGTGTGGTGTAACGTCTCCAGCTGTGTCTCTCATCAATGAGCTGCGTATGACGCTCGGAGGTGTTCTGCTGGATTGTGGGATGTGTTTAATACCAGTAATGGGGTTGGGCAGGCGCTGTGTGTCCTGAGCTTTTCACTCGTCTGCTGTTATACGATTGGTTTATTCTTTCACTCCTGTATTGTTTCGTTAAGCAGCGGCACATTTACATGAACCTGTGACCCACAACCACCACTTAACAGAATTAACTGATACACCACCAGCCCTCCTTTTCTTTTCTTTAATAAGTTTTACTATTTTTTCATGTATTTTATTTTACTATGGATTATTTTAATTATTTGTATTCTTTGTTTTTTTACTTAGCATATGGGTTCTTATTTTTATGGTTTTATTTTTGTTTTTCTATCTTGATTAAAAAAAAAGTGTATTTAGTTCTTAATTTTTTTTTTTTTTTCTTGTCTGTCATAATTTTTTTCTAAGTCTCTAATACATTTATATTTGATTTTTTTAAATATTCTAAATAATTGTAATGCAATCTTTAATAGTTATATGGCATTTGTCAGATCTCAGCGTTTCTGTAGGTTCCCCCCCCCCCCAGGGCCGATGATATTCTGTCTGCGCCCCCTACCCTGTAGTTCTGATCTGAAACAGAATTAATTCTAACAGCATAATTGTTCTGGTTCTGTTTGCACATTATAAATGTGTTTGTGATCTGCAGTCGTGACGGCCGTTATGTCTGCTGTGATTTTGTGATAATTCTTCAGCAAACGCTCATCGTGTCACTGAATGATCTGGCTCTCGTGTTAAAGATGCGCAGGCTCTTAAGTGAAGCTCATGAAGATGAAGACGGTCTTTGTTTCTGGTGTCCGCCGAGGGTTTGGCCTCCATTGATTTTCTTCAGGAAAATGAATCCAGTGTCTTCAAGGTCAGAGAGTTCAGGCAGGAACGAGGAAGATGAAGGTGATGACAGATGTTTTTTTCAGGAGTTTTATTTGTGTTTTATAAGAATTTTTAACGAGTGTGTTTCGACATGTCCATATTCAGTATGTCTGACTGTAATCATTAGTACACACTTCTTTCTTCTTTTGAGAGTTTTTAGGTTTGTTTATTTTTATAATTTGTATTTATTTGTTAGCCTAGTTTTATTAATTAATTTAAAATAATTGTAAATTTTTAATTATGGATATGGGTAATATGATTATTTTTGATTGATTTTTTTTTTTGATTAGTCCTTGTATTTTTGTTAATGTCTTTCTTTCTCGTCTCTTTGACGTTTTGTTGTTTATTTGTATATGTGCTATTATTTGTAGCTATTAATTTTTAAAAATGAATTCTATAATAATTTAATATTTTTTTACGTATTATCTTGTATTTCTTTTTCATTTGAGTTTTAGGCTATTTTTATTAGTATTCATTTTAATCCATTTAAATTTAGGTGTTTTAAGGGATTTTATTTTTATTTATATTTTTGAAATTTATTTTTTGATTATCTGGTATTTAAGTCTTCATTTCTTTTTGCGTTATTTATATAATTATTATTCATTGAATCAGTTTTATGTATTTTAATTATTTCTATTGTTTACATTATATTGTGTATCTTGTATTTTTTAATTCTGTTTTTGTTACTTTTATTTCTTCTTTGAGTTTTTATTAAGATATTATTATTATTCTTTATAAACAAGTTTTGTTACTTTTTATATTTTAATTATTTTTTCAATCATGAGTTTTTTTATGTCTTTGTTTCTTTCTTTCCGTCCTTTCGAGTTTTATTGATTCTTTTTATTTTGGACTGTGCATTTAACAAACTTTGATGACATGTAACAAGCTTCAAAGGTTTCAGAGGCCAGATGTAAGTTGAATAGTTTCAGATACAGAATGAAGAGGAGAGAGAGAGAGAGAGAGAGTGTGTGTAAATGCAGGCAGATCTCTGGGATGCTGAGCCAGTTTTCAGTCTGTTAAATGCTGAAGGTCTCTGAGTTCAGCAGCTTCATCTGTGATGTTCATGTGAAGCTTTTGGAGTATTTGGATATTAATCATGCGATGGACGGTAAAGGAACGTTGTTTATCTGCTCTGAACGCGTTTCATCGCAGCACCTGGTCCAGAAACCTTCAGAAAGCCTCGCTCATGAAGCCATAAAGCAAACATAACTATATTTCAGCGTTTAATTCTGTCCAAGTGGACTTTAATCACAGAGAAAGGAAACTCCAGTCCACATGCTCGGTTTTCTGAATGCTTGGCTTGTGTTCGGAGCCCATCGGCCGATTAGAAACTCATTAAAGGCCTGTGTAATTAGATTGGATGTGATGCTCCTTTAGTTAGATTCAGCTTCTCGATGTTAAGCGTTTGTGCAGATGAAGGCTCTCTGGTCGCTCCCACACACTGTGTTTTGTGTGACATTCACTGGAACATCTTAAGACACTTATTTGTCAAATGAACTGGTTAATGGAGAAACAGATGAGACTCAAACTCGTGGATCTGAGGTCAAGTGGTCGGGATCTATTTTAGGGGCCGCATTTACAGATGCAACTTCTCTGAGAGCGTTCGTTTATTTATTTATTTAGTTGTTTTTTTTTGTTCCAAATTGTGTGTTTTTCCGTTTGTTTGTTTCGGCATTTAAAACTTATATGTCTAATAAATTCATAAAACTTATTTTAATGTCTTTTAAACTATAATAAGAGAAAATATAAAAAAAGTAATTTACAATAAAAAATTTTTATTTATTTTAATTTTTGTAAATAGTGCTGCACAACAGAACTTCACTGTATGTATTAAAACTTTGATGTAAAAGTCTCAGGATGATATTCATTAAAAACAAATCTATAACATATGTATAATTCTTTCTATTTATTTATATTATATTATATTAATGCCATATATTTTTCATCTTAACCAGACTTTTTATAAGATAATGAGTTGTCGGTACGTATTTCTGACATGCCGATAATTTTTAGCATTTTTCTGAAATTAAATGAAATAAAGAAATACAAGATAAATAAAAATAACTAAATAACTAAAAATGAAAATAAATCCCGACAAATCGATTTTAAAATGAATAATACATTCATAAAACAAATAAATAAGTGAAATATTCTGCACCGTTTGCTTCACTAATTCAAACTGAGTTCAGATTCAGGAATTGAATTGTAGTTTAAAAAGCATTTATGTATGTGTGCGTGTATGAATTTATAATTATACAAAGGAGATGGGATATGACAGATAAAAAAGAAAAAAACTAAACCTTGTAAATAATAAAAAAACGAACAAATAAATAAATTGAAAGAAAAAAAATACAGATGCGTTTAACAAGCATTTTCAATTCAGTTCTGAATAGAATATTGAACAGGAAGTTGTGTTGAAGTTGCAGGAAGTTTTTCTGTGTTTCTGTCAGTCTTGGATTCTGCCCGCTGTAATCCCATGATCCTTTGCTCTCTCTCTCCGTTTTCTTTTATTTTGAAAACACAACCTTTCCTCTCAACGGCGCTCTTGATCTTCTTTCACCGGACGTCCCGATAAACGAAAGGAGCGTTTGTGTTGTGAAAAGCCCGCTGCATGTCATTATTACTGCACAAGCCAGGCCGTGACTGGACGATGTGAGAAGAGCAGCGTTTCCATGCGCTGATGCACTGAGCTGTAACTAAGCCGCACGCAGCGGATCCCACCGACTTTACATAACACATCATCGGCAGCCACTCGCTTTCACATAAAGACAAAGAATGGGCGAGCGGCTAAAGCTTCACGGCTCTGTGCTCCCAAAACACTCGCGGCTTTTCTGCTGAGCTTTGTTCCCCAGCATCTCTGCGCTCGATGAAAGCACCTCCCCTCGTTTGGGGCTCGTTTGATTGACTTCCGTCACTGAAACGCCTTCATTTTATGCTGTTATGGGGAGCGGGGCATGTTGTCACGTACTGTGGGTCTTAAAAAGTCCTAATTCGCCCTTCCACAAAATCTCAAGTCTCATAAATATAAATGCCACATAAATGATATAAATGCCTCATTCATGTTGTCTGCACTGCAACAAATACATATATTCTTCAGCACTTTTGTCTTGTTGTTTGAGTATATTTGTTTATTTAAATCTTAATCTGATTTCTTATTTATATACTGTTAATTTCTTAATTGTCTACTTCGTTATTTATTTATTGGATTTATTAATTTATTTACTTTCTTAATTGTCTATTAATTAATTTAATCCAAATGTTATTTAATATTTTACTTCATTTACATCTGTCAGGGTGATGACCGGGTGAGGGACGGGACGGATGTGATACGTGAGGGAAAGATGGTCGGGCTGACGGCGGATTGCAGGAGTACCGCCGACGAGGAGGGAAGGGGAGGGGCGGAGGGCGGAAGATGCTGGGGGGACACACCCTGACGGGAAGGGAGGGGACAGAGTAGAGGGAGTCGGGATGGGGGTGGGGCGAGAAAGGTGAGAAACGGCTCAAAACGGGGAGAAGCGGGTCCAGAACAGGAAAAAAAAGCCCCAAAGTGAGGGGGAGTGGGGGTGACGGCAGGGCGGGGACAACAACACGCACGGACTAAGACACGAGCACCCACGACACAAAAACACACACACACACACAGAGCACACAAACACACACACACACGATGCACTACACAACCACAGACACTGAGGCAGCACAAACACACACTACAGACACGAGCACATCACAGACACAGCACAACACACAGACACGAGCACACACACACACACACTAACGAGCACACACACACAAGACAACGAGCACACACACACACACACACACAGCCACGAGCACACACACACACACACATCACAGCCACGAGCAAACACACGGCTACAACACAGATCACGCGCACACACAATAAGCACGACACACACCACGAGCCACAAAACACACACCACACAGACAGAGCACACGACACAACATACACTGAGCACACACACACAAAAACGAGACAACACACCACCATGCCACACACTACAGACACGGCACACACAAAACACACGATGTCCACAATGACACGAGCACCCACTAACAGGACACGAGCCGCCACACACACACACAACACACGAGCACACATGGCACAGCACAGACGCACACACACAGAAAGACACGAGCACAAATCAAAAAGACACTTAGGAGACACCCACACACACAAAACACAGACACGAGCACACACACACACACGAGCACCACACACACCCGACAACCCCACACACACACATGACACTAAGCACACAATCGACACACAGCACCACGAGCACACACACGCACCATCAGACACACACACACACGAGCACAAACACTACACGAGCCACACACACACAAACACGAGGCACAACACACACGAGGCACACAACACAACAGACACTAGCACCCTAACACACACGATGAACACACACGCGCACACACACGCACACACACGCACAAACACACACACAAACACACACACAAACACGCACACACAAACACACAAGACGGGCCGAGGTCACACAGCACACACACACACACACAAAACGACGAGCACACACACACACACCCACAGACCGCCGCAACACATGACGCGAGCACACACAACACACACAGCACGAGGCGCACACACACACGAGCGCACACACGACAACACACACGAGACGCGAGAACACACACACACAGCAACACACAATAGCGCCACACACACGAGAACAACCCCAACAACAAACACAGCACTAGCGAACACACACACCACATCACGAGCGCACACACAACACACACACACGCGCACACACGAAACACACGATGCGACACACACACACACAGAGCGCGCACACACAAACCATCGAGCTACACACACAACACGCACACGAGGCACACGCCCACACACGAGCGCACGACAAAGACACACACAGAGCGCACACAATCACAACACACACCACGAGCGCAACCCACACGACCACACTATCGAGCACCCACACTAACACACACAGACACGAGCACACACACACACACACTACAAACACACACACACACACATCACACACGCACACACACACACACCACACCACAAACACACGAGCACAGACACAACGACTAACCGAGGCACACACAACACAGCACTACACACACACCCCCACCCCAAGCACACACACGGAGCAAAACCCATCGACACGACCACACGAGCACACACACACACACAGGGACACGAGCACACACCACACACACAAACAACACGACGACACACACACACACACGAGCACCAACACGAGCACACACACGCACCACACACGAGCACACACACGCACACACACGAGCACACTACAAACGACACACACGAGCACACACACAAACACAACACACACACACACAAACACAAAAACACACACACACACACACACACACGAGCACACACACACAAACACAGACCAAGCACATCACCAGCGACACGACACGGACACAAACCAAACCGCCACCACCGAGCACACACACACACAGACCACACACACGAGCACACAGCCACACACACAGCACGGACAACGAGAACACACACACACACACACACACTAGCCACACTAGGACACGATAGGCACACACAAAAACACGTAGCTCACAACACACACACACAACACACACGACGGCACACAACACAGACATGATACACACACAACCATCGAGCAAACGACACAACCACAGACACGGAGCAACACACAACACACAGACACGAGACACACACAAAAACAACAACAGCGAGCGGCACACACCCACCACAGCAGCACACACACAACACAAAAACACAACACACAACACGAGTCACACACACACACACGGCAAACACACACACCACACACCACACACACACGCACACACACAAACACACACAACACACGAGCAGACACACACACACACGAGACACAAACACACCCACATCAGACACGAGCATCACCACACACATAAGCACACACGACGTCACACACACACACACACTCGCACACTCACTCTCACACACACACTTAATCACACACACACACACACACACGACACCCACACACACACGAGCACACACACACACGCCACCAGCCGCGAGCACACACAAAACACACAACACTATCACAACAAGCAACACACAGACGCGAGCACACAACACACAAAACGTCCGTACACACACACACACCACGGCACACACACACACAGGCGATCACACACACCACGATCGACACACACACTAGCGCACACACACAATATCACCCACACACACACACGAGCGCGCGACACACACACACAAACACTAGTCAAACACAAACACACGATCTCACACCAGCACACACAACGAGCGCACACACACACACCACTATGCTCACACAACACAGCCAACATGCACACTCGCACCACGACACACACACCTCTAATACACACAAACACACAACACACACGTATCGCAAACACACAGCACACACTAACACCACACTATCTCAAACACACACACACCCACCTAGCACACAAACACACATACACATTATCGCTATCACACCACACCACACATACGCTATCACCCACACACACACAACGAGCACACACAACACACACACACACACTCTCACCCACACACACCCACACACACAAAAACAAACACACACAAACACACACACAAACACACACACACACACACACTCTCACACACTCTCAGTCACACACACACAAACACACACTCAGTCACACACACAAACACACACACATACACTATCACACACCACACACACACACACACACATAAACTAGCACACACACACACAACTTCACACACACACTAGAACACACACGCACACACACGCACACACACTCACAAACACCTAGCACACACACGGCACACACGATCACACACACACACAACCCCCAAACACGTTCATCACACACACACACATCACACGAGACCACCAAACACACACACACACACATACGCTATCACACACACACACACACACACAAACACACATCTACACACACACACCACACACACTATCCACACACAACACACACAACACTAACGCTAGCACACCACACACACACCATACGCTATCCACACACACAACACTATCTACCACACCACACACACACACAGACGCGATACCACAACACACTATCGCACACACACACGATCTACACACACCACTATCACACACACACACACACAATTCTCTACAGAACACACACCCTATCCACACACACACACACACGATCTCCAACACACACACAACTATCTACACAACCACACCACACTATCTCACACAACCCACACACTATCTTCACACACACACAACTATCACAACACTACTTCACACACACATCACAACACACACAACTCTTAACACACACACACCACAACACACTATCTCCCACAAACACAACACACTATCACCACACAACACACACTATATCCCAACACACACTATCACCCACACACATATCTCAAAACACACTATCTCACAACACACACAGCCCATATAATATATATATATAGTATTATTAGGATTATTGTTTTAATCTTTACTATTGATTTACTGTTGATATAACGTTGATAACTGATTTATTTACTCAATTTCTTTATTTATTTACTCATTTGCTCATTGTTTATTTATTTGCTTGCTTTAATTTGACATAGTAGAGAGATATCATTCTTTTTGTCCAAAAAAAAGCAGATTAGAAGTAGAAGTTGGTTAGAGTTGGTGTCCTTGTGTCTCTTTTGTAAGACTCGGCGCAGTCACATCCAATCACGTCTGCCGAACGCTCATAATCCAATCAGATGCATAAAGAACGATCACAGGAACCGGCCAGATATTAAAGAGCACGATAATCTAGATTGATGAACGTTCAACGTCAACATTAACAATATTTTCATGCGTGGGGAATAAAGAGAAATCGATCGTTCTGCGGAGCGATCCGCTCTGAAAGAGTCTCTATCTAATGAGGATGCCTTTCTAAAACGGAGAAATATTCTTTTTAATTATTGGACATCTATAGTAGAATATGATTTACATTAATGAGCATAAGTGTATTAAGGCGTTTTATCATTGGCATCTGAAACGATTAAATGATGTGCATGAGAACGAGCGCACGCTGTGGTTTAATTAGTAATGGAGGCCTGAATTGTTTGGGTTTGACGTTTTTTGTGTGCAAATCTAATAACGCGGACAATGTTGATCATGTACGTGGCTGTTCAGAAGATGATCCGATTAGCCGAGCACTACATGCTCACTTCAGGAAACCTTGCCTTTGCAGAGGCAAACGCTGGAAACATGTGTTTCTTCTCTTCAGTCGTGCACCTTTATGAAAATAGAGTCGTAGAGAAAGTTGCATGTACGAATAAAGCACTTCTGGGATGCTTTAAAACATTGCATTTTCCAGCAAATACATCGTCGTGCACTTTACTAATCGAATCTGTTTACCTCATGCCACACAGTATGAGCAAAAGCGCTGATTTTTATGCGCTCTGACAGATCGTGGTATATTAACAAAACAGAATATAAATGAGACGTTTAATGTCTCGAGTCTTTGAGACGTCAGACGAGAAATTAGTCCAATAAAGTTGCAGAGACACACACACTCACTCACACACACTATCTCACTCACACACACACTATCACACTCACACACACACACCACACATATATACACACACACACACACACAACACAATATCTAACACACAAACACACACACCACCCCACAATACTCTCAAACACACCCCCTTCTCACAAACACAATAATAACACCACCACCCATTATCGCACACACACACTATCTCACACACACCACACCAAAATATATATCTATATATATTATATTATATTATTTGTGTTAATCTTTAATTTGATTTTACTTGTTTTTAACTTTATTAACTGATTTATTTACTCAATTTCTTTATTTATTTACTCATTTGCTCATTGTTTATTTATTTGCTTGCTTTAATTTGACATAGTAGAGAGATATCATTCTTTTTGTCCAAAAAAAAGCAGATTAGAAGTAGAAGTTGGTTAGAGTTGGTGTCCTTGTGTCTCTTTTGTAAGACTCGGCGCCGTCGCATCCAATCACGTCTGCCGAACGCTCATAATCCAATCAGATGCATAAAGAACGATCACAGGAACCGGACAGATATTAAAGAGCACGATAATCTAGATTGATGAACGTTCAACGTCAACATTAACAATATTTTCATGCGTGGGGAATAAAGAGAAATCGATCGTTCTGCGGAGCGATCCGCTCTGAAAGAGTCTCTATCTAATGAGGATGCCTTTCTAAAACGGAGAAATATTCTTTTTAATTATTGGACATCTATAGTAGAATATGATTTACATTAATGAGCGTAAGTGTATTAAGGCGTTTTATCATTGGCATCTGAAACGATTAAATGATGGTGCATGAGAACGAGCGCGCGCCGTGGTTTAATTAGTAATGGAGGCCTGAATTGTTCGGGTTTGACATTTTTTGTGTGCAAATCTAATAACGCGGACAATGTTTATCATGTACGTGGCTGTTCAGAAGATGATCCGATTAGCCGAGCACTACATGCTCACTTCAGGAAACCTTGCCTTTGCAGAGGCAAACGCTGGAAACATGTGTTTCTTCTCTTCGGTCGTGCATCTTTATGGAAACAGAGTCGTAGAGAAAGTTGCATGCACAAATAAAGCACTTCTGGGATGCTTTAAAACATTGCATTTTCCAGCAAATACATCGTCTTGCACTTTACTAATCGAATCCGTTTACCTCATGCGACGCAGTATGAGCAAAAGCGCTGATTTTTATCCGCTCTGACGGATCGTGGTATATTAACAAAACGGAATATAAATGAGACGTTTAATGTCTCGAGTCTTTGAGACGTCAGACGAGAAATTAGTCCAATAAAGTTGCAGAGAGACCACTGAAGCTTCCCTTAACCTGATCATGTGAGATACGGCTGACCACGGATTTATGATCTGACATTATTCAGACTGGACGACACGTGCGCGAGGCTTTGATAGGAGATTTTTATTCAAATACCATTTTATTTCTTCTCAAAATCCCCACCCAACCACACACCAAACACACCCAAATTTGTAATCAAAAAGAATTTGAACAGTCAAATTATGAACATTAGAAATTGCTATATGAAAATTTTTAAATTAGTTAACAATAAAAGGACATTGTTTGTCCTATGATACTTTTTCCTCCCAGTATTAGTTTTATTATATTATTATTATTTTGTCTTTTTAATTTTCATTAAAAATTTTTTGGATTACTATTTTTTTCACCCTTTATAATTTTTCTTGCTGTTTATTTAATTTTATTAATCAAAAAGCATGTATAATTAATTGAAATCGTGAAACTTACACTTTAACATCAATTTATTAAAAGTTTAAAAAACTTACATTTAGGGCGTATGAAATAATTTTCCAAAACTTTCCATTTTGTTTCCCGTTTTATATTTTCATGGATTCAATTTTTTTCTATTTTAAATTCTTGACTCTGTTTAATGGTAATCACATGTCATGGTAATCAACAAAGCCATTGCTATGACTTAAGTGCAATCATTTAACCAGGCAATATTATTTAAAAAAAAAAAAAGAAAATCTGTTGTGTAGTTACATTTTTCTGTCAGTCAAATGAAGTCATGAAACTTTAACAGTCTAATTAATCTTTTAATCAAATGAAAATTACACAAATCCTTGTTTTGTTTTTTTTAACAAACAAAGTGTTGCACAGCAGAGGTTTACTGTTAAAATTGAAACAGAGAAGGAAATTGTGTGATTATTCCTTAAAATAATGAAGTTTTATTATTGTTATTATCATTATTTTGAGAAGCACATTCATAAAAATGTAATGTCACAATTTCTTCAAGTTAAGCCGAACTTTTATTTTGACGGGTTGCTGTGAAGACCTTCAAGTTTCTGTGGATTTTTCTTTTTGCACTTTAATATTCAGCAACACTAGTTCATATTGCACTTTGATAAGGTGTTCAACCCTACATTTGATTTATTCATCCGAAATTCCCCAAGCTCCGTGGCATTGTCCAGTAAGTTCCACGTTTCTGACTGGATCGTGTGTTTTCCGGATGGGAGTCTCGGGTCCGTGTGTGTGTGTTGTTGCTGAATGTCATTGGCGTGATGGTTTTATTGCGTTAGCCGCGGTGAGCGAGCGGGTTAGAGGCTCCGCCGCTCAATGATGATCTTGGCAGGAGTTTGGCAAACGGAAGCATCCATTTCACCGCTAATTACAGGAGCATCGGGCCCCGGGGACGGACAGGGTTCAACCGGCCCTTGTAGAGTCTGCCAGCTCGCATCTAGCGCGCTTTATAAAATGCTCTTTAATCCGCCGCACAATATCATTAACTTTGTAAGTGGATGAACACAATGGACAAGCAATTTAATTAACTTCCACTGTTGGATGTCGGGAGGGAGGCTAAATGAAATTAATGCACGATATTTCCCCAGCGAGGCGGCCAACCTTGGGAACGGACGGGATTGTTGGCAGGTCCGGATCGGCCAATTACGCTTTGTTTAGATCTATCCGTAACGTTTTCTGCAAAAATGGGAAATGCAATCAGCGGTTTGCAGATCAATCATTGAAGCGCGCCGGCTGCGTTTTGGAAGATTTTAAAATAATGAGAGAAGCAGCCAGAGACGCTCAAAGCAGAGCGACACGAACCCCCGGTCCGCCGTTCTCATATTAATGAGCTTTAATGTGCGTTAATGTTGGTACGTTCATTTAAACAGAGCTGGGACGTGAAGTCTTTGAACTGTAGGAAAGTAGTTGTTTTTAGGCATTTTGAGATTATCGAGAATGTACATTGTTTTAAATTGTGTTGGTCATTTATTTATTAACTTTTTATTTGCTTAATTATTGACTTTTTTTTTTCGCATACTCATTTGGTTATTTTTTGATTTCTTATTTATTCATTTATTTAGCTTTATGTCTTTTAACGCTTTTATTCCACATTTTAGGGCAAAATCAACTTTTTTTGTTTTAACTATACGTTTATTTAACTCTTTCCCTGCCAACATAGATTTATCCAGGTTTCCGCATTTTCACTATTATACACTCGGGGTGCTATTACGCACCTCCTGAATGAGTCCAGAATCTCCCGATCAAAAACACAGGCGAGGAAGACGCAGAAACGAGCGCTCTCATATGTAAGCAGATGCATATGAAAAATAATGCGATCATCAACATCATATAAATGAAAACCGCCTAATTGCCTAACCTGGTGGGGAAAGAGTTAAAAAATGTGTGTATTTATTTATTTATTTGCTTTGTATTACTTTTTTTTAATTCACATGCTCATTTGGTTATTTTTTAAATACTTACTTAGTTGTCTATTTATTTATTTAGCTAGATTTTTATGGCTTTGAAATCAGAGAAAATTCCACTTTTAGGACAAAAAAACGTTTTTTTTAAAGTAAAAATTTATTGAAAACATTTATGTATTTATTTGTGTTTGTTATTTACTTATTTGATTTCTTATTTATTGACATAGTTGCTTAATTATTTATTTACTTATCTGGCTTTGTGACGTCTTTGAACAATGAAAAAGTACTTATCGTTCTACATTTTAGGATATGGATTTATTGATTTACTCAGTTGTCGTCTTAAGTTCTCATTTGACTTTGAAGTCTTTGAACTCAGAGAAAGTGAGACAAATGTGAGTGTGTGAGAGTCTGTGTGTGAGAGTGTGTGTGAGAGTGTGTGTGAGTGAGAGTGTGTGTGAGGGGTGATGTGAGGCGAGGGAGTTGTGTGTGGTGTGTGTTGAGTGTGTGAGGGGGTGGTTGAGTGTGTGAGTGAGAGAGTGCGTGTGTGTGTGTGTGTGTGAGTGAGTGAGTGAGTGTGTGTGTGAGTGTGTGAGTGAGTGAGTGTGTGTGTGTGTGTGTGTGTGAGTGTGAGTGTGTGAGTGAGAGAGTGAGTGAGTGTGTGTGTGTGGCGTGTGGCGTGTGTGTGTGTGGGTGGAGAGATGTGAGTGAGGGGTGTGTGAGAGAGTGAGTAGTGGTGAGGACTTTCCGGTGTGTGTGTGTGAGTGGGTGAGTGAGGGTGTGTGTGTGTGAGAGAGTGAGTGTGTGTGTGTGTGTGTGTGTGTGTGTGTGAGAGAGTGTGTCGAGAGTTCCCCCATTGGTAGTAGAGTGTGCGTGAGAGTGGGTGAGCGTGAGTGTGTGAGTTGTGTGAGTGTGACGAGAGTGAGTTGTGTGTGCCTGTGGGTGACGTGTGTGGGTGTGTGCGTGTGTGTGAGTGAGGTGCTTGGTGAGTGTGTGACGTGAGCGAGTGACGTGTGTGTGTCTGGGTGCCTGTGCGTGTAGGTGTGTGCTGGGTGTGTGTGTGTGTGAGAGAGTGAGTGTGTGGGAGAGAGAGAGAGTGTGGGTGAGGTGTGTGACCGTGAGTGTGTGAGGAGGTGTGTGTGAAGAGGTGTGTGTGCTGTGTGGTGTGAGAGAGTGATGCTGTGTTGTGTGTGAGGGAGAGGAGTGTGTGTGTGGGAGCGAGTGAGTGTGTGTGTGTGGGGTGTATGTGTGTGTGCCGGTGAGTGTGCGTGTGAGAGAGGTGAGTGTGTGATGAGAGGTGTGGTGGGTGTGCAAGAGAGTGAGTGTGTGAGAGAGTGTGGTGTCTTCCCGTGTGAGTGTGTGCTGTGTTGCTTCTGTGTGCGAGAGTGAGTGTGGGTGTGTGTGCGTGAGAGAGTGAGTGTGTGTGTGTGTGTGTGAGAGAGTGAGGTGGGTGTGTGTGAGAGAGAGAGTGAGTGTGTGTGTATGAGAGAGAGGTGTGTGGTGTGTGGTGTGTGGGGTGTGAGTGCTGTGGTGGGTGTCTTTTGTGAGTGTGAGCGAAGGAGAGTGAGTTGTTGGTGTGAGAGGATTATGCGAGGAAGTGTGTATGTGTGTGTGGTGTGTGAGAGAGAGTGAGTGGTGTGTGGTGTGTGTGTGAGGTAAGGAGTGTGTGGTTGTGTGTGTGTGTGTGTGAGGGTGTGTGGGTGTGTGTGTGTGTGTTGTGTTGTGTTGTGTGTGTGTGTGTTGTGTGGGTGTGTGTGTGTGAGTGAGAGAGTGAGGGAGTGAGACTGTGAGTGAGTGAGTGAGTGTGTGAGAGGGAGTGTGCGATGTGTTCTTGTGTGTGTGTTGTGGGAGGAGAGAGTGCTGTGTGTCGGGTGTGTGTGGGTGTGTGAGAGAGAGTGAGTGTGTGTGTGTGTGCTGGTGTGTGTGTGTGTGTGGAGTGGATCGCGAGAGAGTGATGTGTTGTGTGGGTGAGAGGAGGAGTGAGGTGTGTGTGGGGGTGTGTGGGAGAGAGACCGTGAGTGTGTGGTCTGGGTGCCCTCCTCCCCCGGTGTGTGAGAGGATTGATGTGAGTGTGTGTGTGTGTGCATTTGTGTGTGTGTGTGTGTGAGAGAGAGTCTGTGTGTGGGGTGTGAGTGTTTGGTGTGTGTGGTGATGTGAGAGACCGTGAGTGTGTCGTGTGTGTGCTGTGTCGTGGAGGAGAGAGTGAGTGTTTGTGCTGTGACGAGACGGGAGGTGTGTGTGAGTGCTGAGAGACGTGAGTGTGTGTGTGTGGCGAGAGAGTTGTGTGTGTGTGGGGTGTTTTCTGCTGTGCTCTGTTGAGAGAGACGTGAGGGGTGTGTGGTGTGTGTGTGTGACAGGTGAGTCGTGGTGTGTGGGTGTGCGTGTGAGTGTGTGAGTTGGGAATGTGTGTGTGCTGTAATAGCATCTCTGTCTCTGTCCATCATTGATCTAGGTTGGTGGTATCGGCTATCCTCTGTTAGTTCGTGGGTGTCTGACTGGATACACAGAAAAAGTGTCTCATTAAAAGCGTCTCCGTCAATGGCTCTATCCTGCACACCGGTGTGCCTCATGTCGGTGGCGATCATCAGGGGCCCGAGGAAGCCGACGGTCCCCCCTGTTCACTTCACGAGGTGAATTCCTGAAACTCATACCGGACGGACTACACAGGGAGGTTGGAGTTGAGCTATGGTGTCTATATTATATTATAAGATTATATATCATATATATGATATATAATATATAGATATTGTCACGACCGGCTCAAAGCCGTAACAATTGAAAGGAGGAGATGCGGTTGGTAAGGTTGCAACAAATTTTTTATTAACAAAAGAAAGGAAAAATAACTGCCATTTCTGCTTGACACAAGATGTTATGGAGTCAGACAGAACAATATCCAAATAAACATTCCAAAGCCAAAAACAAACACAAAGCAATCGGGAGCAAGCCAGGCACCCCCACACCAACAAAGCCAAGACTTTTATAGCAGGAAGAACAGGTGGACATCGTTCTCCTGATGAGTCTCCTACACAATAAATATATATATACGGTATATACACTGTTGTTCAAAAGTTTGGGATCAGTAAGAATTTTCATGTTTTTTAAAGAAGTTTCTTCTGCTCACAAGGCTTGCATTATTTGATCAAAAATACAGTAAAAAAAAAAAAATGTGAAATATTTAGTAGAATGAAAACTAGCGTTGGTCTATGTGAATCTCTGTAAAATGTAATTTAATTCTGTGATGTGCAGCTGTATTTTCAGCACCATTACTCCATTCTTCAGTGTCACATGATCTTCAGAAATCAGTATAATATGCTGATTTATCGTCAATATTGGAAACAGTTTTTGCTGCTTCATATTTTTGGGAAACTGTGTACGTTATTTCAGTTTCTTGGATGAATAAAAAAGTAAAAAAAAATAACAGCATTTCTTAAAATTATAAATCTTTTGTTAACATGAACACTACCGTTCAAAAGTTTGGGGTCAGCAGATTTTTTTCTTTCTATTTTTAACGTTTATACGGCAAATATGTAAATGTCAAAAAGTGAAAGTAAAGACTTATAGTGTATACCAAAAAATGTATCACAGGTTCCAAAAATATTAAGCAGAAAATAACTAATATTTTGCGAGGGTTACATTCTCACACACACCACACACACACACACACACACACACAAACACTCACCAACTCACTCACTCACTCCATCACGTAATCACTCACAAAACTCACTCATTCACACACACCCACACGCGCGCACACACACTCACTCACACACACACGGCACACACACACAAAAATCACTCAATCCTCACTCACACACAACAAGCGCACACACAATTACTCATTTCACAACACAAACACAACACCCGCACGCGGCGCATTACAACACGCGCGCATAAACACTCGCACGATACAAACTCAGCACGCATACACATCACACTCACACACACCACACACACACACCACACCACTCAATCACTCATTCACACACTCACTCTCACTCAAAACACACTCATCACTCTCACACACTCACTCCACTACACTCACTCACCACTCCCTCATCACTCTCACACCCACTCATTCATCTAACACACTCACTCACGCAACACACTCACTCACTCACTCACGCACTCACTCACTCACTCACTCACACACTCTCTGTCTCTCACACTCACTCACTCACTCACGCACTCACCCACTCACCTCTCCAAACAAAACACCAAATCATTCACTCTCACACCCCCACTCACTCACTCTCACACACACACTCTCTCTCTCATTCACTCATTCACACACACACACACTCATTCACTCTCACACACACACACACACACACACCACACACTCTCACACAACACACACACTCGAGATCCGCCGTGACACACAGCACACAAAACACACACACACACACACACCACTCGAGATCTGCCGATACACAACACACAACACACACACACACACACACACGTGGATGACTCTCTTAACACATGATGAGTGTCTGGTGGCTCATCCTCACACACACCGGTCACACTCTCAGAAGAATCAAGGTCTGACCGCTGTGGAAAAATGACCACTTTTATGTTTGCTTTATGGCTCATTTTTCAAAGCCACCGCAAAAAATCCATGAAAGGTCAGTGGATTCGTGCCGCGGAGCTCAGCCCGTGTCTCGTCTGAAGGCCTTCAGCAGCGCTTTACTCTAGCGATGATGTTATTTCAGTGCAAATGTTGTAGGTGATTCATGGCTTCCTTGTGCTTCATGTAGTCTTACTGCAGATCTTACAGGAAACTTGTATGGTGGCTGACTCAAGCCTGAACTACATTTCATGTGGGGTGTTGCAGTGTAATAATGTTAGTTCTATACGTTGATTATTGACTATTTCTGTTTCACTGTATTTTTAGTTAAGTTTTGAGGATTTTTATACAAATTAAAAAAAAAGATTTTGATTTGTATTTTTTAAAACAATTATTTTTTAATTTTTTATTATTTTGTATTGTATTAGATGTAGTTATTGTATTTTACACTTTTTTTTTACAGCTAAATGTTATTAGTGATTGGCCTAAAGACTAATAAATATAATGCGGTTATAACTGGGATTGTTTTTTTTTTTATGGTTTTAATTACTATTAGTTCTATTATAGTTTTGGTAAGTTTAAAAGGGATTTTATTTTTATATTTTCTGTGTTCACTTTAATTTGGTAAAAATTTTAGTAATTTGTGTGTTTTTGAAATTGTGAGTACAAATTGCAAGATAATATATTTGTAATTTATTAAAAAATATACATGTATGTAAATTAATTTTTATTTATACATGTAGTTATTTTAGTATGTAAATTCAAAACTATGCAAAAATAACGCCCGATGTGGCACTAGCTGAAATAAAAAATTTTTGGTTAATATTTGAAATTAGATTTATTTAATGTTTTTGTTTGCACTAAATTTCAGTTTAAGTTTTAGTAATTATTTGTGCATGTTTTGTAAACATTTAAAAAACCAAGATAATATATTTTTTTAATTTTAATAAAATTAACACAATTTTTTTACAAATATATATATATTTTTTATGTTTATGTAGTTAAAAAAAAATGCAAGGAATTAATGTAAACTAAACAAAACATGAGAAACAAAGTTTTTTATATATATATATATAAATATATATTATATATATTCAACTTTTTTTATATGGTTTAATTGTAGTTTTAGTTCTATAACCTGCTTAGAGGATGTGCTTGTTTACTTGACTTATCGTCCTGGTTCTGTTCGGTTCGGTCCGGTCCAAACCCGGGTTAGAGACCTTCGCTGTCAGAGCGGTCAATAAAATCTGCCTTTATGGCTCAGTTATTGTCTTTCTGTCTGCAATTACGCCGATTACTCATTTCCTCGTCCGGCCCGCGCCGCGCACTTAACAGAGTGCATTTTACTAATGGAAAATTAAGTAGCGCCCGTGACAGTCCGCTTTATAAATATGTAAAATACACTTTTAATTATTTGGAGTGAATCTGGCAGGTAATCAATAACGCTGGACGTGACAAACATACGCTTGACACTGGCCATTGTAAAGCGCCGCTTAAAAGATAAGAGTTTCGTGTCAGCGCCGTCCGGCTCCAATTAATATTTGGAGTCTGTCACTGCGCGGGACAAATGGATTAATTGCGGGCCGCTAATATAATAGCTTCTTCATGAAGAGCTCAGGAGGAGGACGAGGAGGTCGGCTTGAACTCTGACGTTAAATATTCATTAGAGCTTGTGTGTGGAATTATTATTATGATACCTGTGTTTATGGTTTATTCTGAGGATGTACAGCAAACACTGATCATAACTCTCAAAATGCTATGAACCGTCGAGTCACATTTTCATATAGTTCATATTTTAATATAAGCTTTGTGCGGTGACATGTTAATGGCTCATTACTGAATGTTATTCAAACAATGAAAAATACTCTTATTTACTGTTAATTGAAATAACAATAAAGATTTTATTTTTATTAGATAACGTCAGCAAGGATGAGGAAATACTGTACAGTAGTATTGCTCATGGTTAGCTAATTAATCAGTGCACTGACTAACGTTAACTAAGTGGATCTTATTGTAAAGTGTTACCAGATTCTGTGTAGCTAGAAGTGTTTATTTTAGCATCATTGAGATACGATTATCATTTTTATTCATATTTGGAATCTGTTTTTGTACTTTCAGTTTTCATTTGAATTTTAATTAAAGTTGCAGTGATTTGGTTTTGTTTGTAATTTTTTAAATCTTTTTTTTTTTTATATTATCGATATAATTTTGTTATGTTTTATTCTGTTTAGTATTTTAGGTACCTAAAGTGTAAAGTACTAAAATAGAAATGTGTGCCTGTAACTAGCAGAAATATTTATTTATTATTCATTTAATTTGTTCAAATTAACCTGTTTTTTTTTAATTCCCCTAAGATTTTATGATTTTAATTGTAGTTAACTATAATAACCATGCTTGCTATAGATTATTAGTCCGTTCATGACTTATCGAAATTAGTAAAAACAAAGTAGAAAGTAGAATTTGTTGATACATTTTTTTTATTTTTTATTTTATTAATTTATTTTCACTTTAATTCTGGATAAAGTTTGAGTATTTTTGTGCATTTTTTAAATTATTATAAATTAAATGTGTATATATATATTTTTTTGTATTTGTATTTTCTTTTAAATATGTCTATATAGATTTTATGAAATTTCATCTCAGTTTTAGTTTGTTATTTTACTTAAATTCAATTCAAATGAGAATGTTTATTTTCAAGCAGCGAAATTTTTATTATTTTTTTTAAATGGTTTTAATTTTAACTTCAGTTTCCGTTAACTATAATAACCCTGCTTGCATAGATTTCTGGTGCGTTCATGACATTGCATACAGTAATTATTAGTTTATGCGAAGTAAACGGAGCGTAGAAAGCTCTGTTTTCAACCGTTGTGACGTCGTGTAAAACCAACTAGAATAACTGTTGATGTAACTGTTACTGTTATATCTGCGGCGCTTTCTTCGTTCTTCTGTTTTGTAAGAGCAGGTGTTTTCCGGTCTAGTGTGGCTCTTCTGAATGAATGTGTTTGGTATCGATCGTCTGCTGTTGCATACAGCTGGTCTCCGTCTCCGTTTGAGGTGAAATAAACTAAAGCAAACAGAAATAAACAGACGCCGTTCCTGGAAACTGACCTTCATCCGGGTCGCGCCGGGAATGCTCTCATCAATTAAATGTGAGCGCTGGGGTTCGTCGTGCTGTTTGTGCTTTTGACAAATCAGCAAATGTTTAATCTCAAGATGAGCCACGCGGCGCTCATAAATAATTCAGGAGGGTTTCTGTGCCCACGGTCCTTCAGTGCCAGTCCATCATCAGCAGCAGCAGCAGCAGCATCTTCAGAAGAACTCTATTCAGGGCCAGTTGTTGCCCTCTGGAACTGGTTTTCACTCTTTATGAGTGCACCATAAAAACACAGATTTATGTCAGATGAGTTTATTTAAATCAAATGCAGAATTTCTGTCAATAATGCATAAGATATAATACAAAGAATTCATTTCCACCTACTTGAACTTAAGCTTGAACTTAAACTCTCAAGTGCAGCTGCTGCCTTATATTTTGAAGTATAATCCAATTGGTTGCACAAGTCCTTTCAACTTAAAAAAAAATTGAGTTGGATCTTTTATAACTTAAGTTGAAGTAATGGAAAAAAACCTATACTGCCATGACTTATTGATCATATAATTTTTTGTAGAATTGGCTGGTCCCTTATAAACGGATTATATTTGCTATTCAGTTATTTGTAGTTGTTGTGAGTGTTTGTGGAAGCTGTCATACACTACCCTTCAAAAGTTTTGAATAGTGAGTAAAGAATTAAAAATAAAAAAATAAATTAATACTTTTATTCATTAAGGACTCATTCAATTGATCAAAAGTGCCAGTAAAGACATGTAGACTGTCACAAAAAATTATATTTCAAATAGAAATGCTGTTCTTCTGAACTTTGTGTTCATCTGTGAAGCCTGAAAAATTAAATAAATCACAGTTTCCACAAAAATATCGAGCAGCACGACTGTTTTCAACACTGATAATAATCAGAAATGTTTCTTATAAATCAGCATATTATACTGATTTCTGAAGATCATGTGACACTGAAGACTGGAGTAATGATGCTGAAAATACAGCTGCGCATCACAGAAATACATTACAGTTAACAATTTCACATCGAACCCAGATTTTTAAATTGTAATAATATTTCACAATTATACTGTATTTTTGATAAAATAAATGGCGCTTCGATAGAAGAGCGAGACTTCTTCGAAACAAAGAATTTCTCTTCCAGCTCCTAATAAAGTCAGCAGCCAACTGGCTCATAACTCGGTTTCGTTTACTCGCCAAGCCAGTTTTTACCATCGGTCGGATCTTGGCGAGTGTTGATTTTGGACTCAGACCTTCCATATGTGTCCCTGCAGCACAAAGCAGTGTTGAGTCGCTGGGGGTATTTGTAGCAATAGCCAACAATACATGGTATGGGTCACAATTATACATTTCTCTTTATGCCAAAAACCATTAGGATATTAAGTAAAGATCAGGTTCCATGAAGATATTTAGTAAATTTCCTACCATAAATCTATCAAAACTTAATGTTTGATTAGTAATATGCATTGCTAAGAACTTCATTTGAACAACTTTAAAGATGATTTTCTCAATATTTAGATTTTTTTGCACCCTCAGATTCCAGATTTTCAAATAGTTGTATCTCAACCAAATATTGTCCGATCCTAACAAACCATACATTAATGGAAAGATTATTTATGAAGCTTTCAGTGATGTATAAATCTCAATTTCAAAAAAAATTGACTTCATGACTGGTTTTGGGTCCATGGTTACACATGGTGAGAGCAGTTGAATGCAGAAGAGAACCTGAGAGCGTCAGATGGCCATTCAGTCCGTCTCTAACCAGTTCTATTGTGCTCTTTTCTTGCTTCCTAACTGTATTCTCTGAGCGTTTGTATTCGCTGATGCCGGGACGTCTGTCTCCCATGACTCCTGAGCATCTCTCTGTGTCTTTAGACACTATTGAGAGCTTTAGCCCACAGTTTTGGGCCGCTGCATTGAGCCCTGAGCGGACAGGAAGCAGGTTTTGCTCTTTTTAGTCCAACTTGAGGACTGGAGGTGCAAAAGCCCCTCAGAAAAGCAGTTAGTGAACTGTGAACCGCATCAAATCCCCGGCGCCTTACGCCTGCGGGCTCCGTTTGTTTGGGCCGTCGACAGACACAGAAACCGTCTGATTGTTCGGTAAAAATTAAGAATATAATCCTATTGAAGTAAATCTTTGGTCATGCTAAACTCTGACTGTGCTGCTTTGAGCGGCTCAGATCGAGTGCTTTGACAGAATCGGCTCTGGCTATAATTTACATGTTATATTTGAGCGCCGTGAACTCGTTACATAAGAAAAGAGGCCTTTCCTTCATATTCATAAGAGCAAGTTTGTGCTCTTTTGTGGTGTTGGGTTTTACATAAACACATGAACTTATGAAACACGACTGACGTCACTTGATTCTACGGACCGTATCTGCTGGGAAATCTCACTACAATGATGCATTATTGACCCGACAGTAATAAAAGTGCTCATTTCAGCTGGTTTTCGATGTTTTTGCTACTTTACTAAGTAGTGGTTGGCTGATATGGGTTTTTTGTTGTCGATATCTTGATGGCCGATATAAAGCCGATTCAAAAAATTTAATTAAAAAAAGTAAAAGCACATGCATAGCATTCGCTGAAATCTATTTCAAAATAGATTTATTTAGATGTATTTTTGCTACTTTACTAAGTACTAAGTAAGTACCGATATGGATTTAAAATGTTTTTTTGATGGCCGATATCTATTGGCCGATGACTGATGTATCGGATATCACAATATTTAATTAAACAAATGTAAAAACGTTTGCATAACAATTGCTGAAATTCTATCAAAACATATTCAATATGTTGTTTTTAGATGTATTTGGTACTTTACTAACTAGTGGTCAACCGATATGGATTTTTTGATGGCCGATATATTGGCAGCGGATGGACGATGTAAAAGCCAATATATATGGTATCCCAATATTTAATTTAAAAAGAGTAAAAACACATGCAACCACAGAAATTAAATGTATTTCAAAATAAACTTGAAATAGATAAACTCTTGATATATCAGCCAGACCGAAAATAATAAAAAAGTGCCAGATATCAGCCGATATATCGGTTGACCACCATTTTCACAAAACAGGTGAAGAAATCCCACAGATGCACATCTACAGCTCAGAAGAAGACACACGTTTCTATGTTGAGAGTAATTTCTCTCTCTTTGTCTTTCAGGCTCTGGGATGTTGCTACTTCATCCACGAATCCTTGAAAAACATCCAGCAGTTTGATTTCAAAGGTACGTGTGTCCCTTTAATACGGCGTGCCATCAATCCCATCAGATCCGGCGCGGTCAAGGTTGTTTCAGAAGCCATAAAAACATGCTAAGATGGAGTGACCGATAGGAAACAGTAATGCTTATTAATATTAGGATTTAATTCATGAGATTTCAGCCTGTGGTAATAGTGCACTCAAGCTATTGGACAGTTAGTGGTGACCTCATCAGCGGTGGGGGTCAGAGGTCGCGTGTCCCGCCGGTCACACTAATTAAAGCCACTCCCATTACAGCGGTGTGAGCATTAGCCCCGCTCAAACCCGGAGCTCTTAAAGACCACAATATCTCCCACATGATGGCCGTAATCACGCTCTCCATCAAACAAAACCTGAGCAAATCTCACGCCAGATCAGATTTCACCGCAAACCCACGAGATATTCAAAGAAAAATAACATTTTAGGAGCGTTAAAGTGTTTTCCATTGTGACATTATTTTATACAGCGAAGTGCATTTCCACAATGACAAAAAAGAAGTATTAAAGTATTTAAACATCATGTTAGTGACCGATTAATTTATGCTGATTTATTTATGAGCAATTAATTTATGCTGATATAAATGTAAAAAATGATTATAGTAAAAATGATTATTGTGGTAATCGCTCAAAAACTCAAGTAAAAGCATCCAGATGCATTATAGCCATGAGATTTTATGTAGTTAAAAATAAAAATTAAAATAAAATAAAACATAAATATAATGTGTTTTTAAAAGTATGTGATTGTACATATAAAAAATATATATATTTTATAGATTTAATTATAGTATATATTAAAATTATAATTATTATATTTGAAGACTAATTGTTCAGAATAACAAAGAATTACACAAAACTCAAAATAAAATTCAAAGCATCCAGATGGTTATATCTGAGATTTTAGTAGTTAAAAAATGATTTGAATGCATAATAAATTTAAAATAATAAAATATTGATAATTTTGTATTTTGTATATATATATATATATAATATATTTTTTTTTTTTTTTTTTTAATATTATTTAAAAAAATAATTTGCATGTATATTTAAGCACTTTTTGGTTTTTATATTGTTTAAATTATGCGATGTACATGTAAACATAGTTTCTAATCAGTATGATGAAAAATCTCTAGATTTTTGTGATGGGAATCATCTTTCAGAATAATAAGAATTACACAAAAACTCAAAAGTAAATTCAAGTGAAGCAACCAAACATGTTATACTAACGAGATTTGATATAGTTTAACAAAAAGAGATAATAGTTTCCCCATCTCTCTTTCTCTATACACACAAAGAGATGTTAGATATTCTCTGTTGAGCTTTGAAGGCTGTAATTTTTATTCATTTAAAATATTGCAATATTCCAGTGTGCATCAGAACGTAAAATCAGATATAATGTGAAGAAACTCCCTGCGGTGTCTGGTTTGTGTGTGTGTGAGCAGTAGGTGGCGCAGTTGCCCTGAGCGCTCGTCCTCTGATAATCATCTCTGAACGCTCTGCATGTTTGCATGCTCATCAGGGCTGTTTCATTCCTCCTCGTTTTCCTTCACACAGCCAAGAAGTTCAGGAAGGTGGTTGGGAAGGAGGTGTGTTCGGACGCTCTTCCAAGCGCAGCCATGCTGGAGAAGGAGAAGTTTCCTCAAGACTATTTCCCTGAGGTGCGTCATTCTGTGCTGTGTCTGCTTCAGTCACATTTCTCACATGAAGCTCGGTATGGAACTCTCAGGCTCACATTGAGAGGAAAACGCCTCCCTGATGTCCAGATGAGAGCTTGACTGATAGAGGAGTTTTTCAGTGCTTCAGTCTTAAAGCATTACAGCCCTGAATATGGCATCCCTGCTTAATTTGGTTTAATTTAAAAATAAATAATTCATTAAAATAAAATACCTAAATAATTTAGTTGTAAAATAATAAAATAAAATATAAAATAAAATAATAAAATAAAAATAATAAAATAAAAAATAAAAATAACTTATTTAAAGAATAAATAATTTTTAAAAAATAAAATAATTCATTTAAAACATAAAATAAAACAATAGAATTAAATAGAAACCGTTAATTTAATTGAAAAAAAATAAAAAAAAATAAAAACAAAAAAAAAAAAAAATTTCAAAAAATTACCTATGTTAAAATAATCAAATAAAGCAATCAAAGTAAAAATGAAAATAAAAATAACTTATTTAAATGAATAATAATTTATAAATAAATAATTAATTTAAAACAATAAATAAAACAATTAATAAAAATGAATTTTAAAAAATAGATTTAATAAAAACGATCAAATAAAATTAAAGTAATTTAATTGAAAATAATCAATAAAATTAACTTATTTAATAATAATAAAATAAAGAAAAATAAACAAAAAACTTATGTAAATGAATAATAATGTAAAATAAATAATTTGAAAATAATAAAAATTAATTTTAAATTAAAATAATTTAATTAAATAATAAATGAAAAAAAAATATCATAATTAAAAAATTCCTTATTTTAATACTAAAATAAAATGAAAATAAAATAACCGAAAACTGAAATCGTGATCCTGAATGAAATCATTTCAATATATTGTTTTCCTCAATAACAGTTGGTTTTATTTAACACACAGTTCTTGAAACTTCTGCAATCACAAACTGACATGAGGTTAATTAATATAGTGACACTCCCAGTTCCTCTCAGAAATGAGCAGCTTTGTCAGAATTACTGCAGAAACACTAAATTAAATATCCAATAATAGTGGCCTTTGATTTTCATTCCAGCAGTTTTTGCTGTATTTCTGTGTATACATCTATCTGCGTTATATTGGCTTTAAAGATGTTTGAAACACACAAATCAATGGAACATTGGAGTAGTTATGCACAGAAATTCTGCGCACATTTTTCTATTTTCTTGTTTTTAATCAATCTTCCTTTCATGCTGAACAGACCTTCACGCGACGTTATTTGTAGCTCCTACCATCCAATAATCACAATAAGCTTGCTGCTTTGGTACTTTTTGATATGAAAAGTATTCAGATGTAGTCAGTTTTAGGGTTAAATGTGTTTGTACTGCTCACTGATTGTCAGCTAGATGAACTCTTGTTTTGGTTGTGTTTGGAGCATGCTAGCTGCGAGTTTACTGCACATCTGCTGTAGTAATAACGAGCGTGTGTCAGCTGGATCCTGCGCTCACATCCGTCTCTCACACTATATGCACAAGCAGCGCGCTGGCCTTTCACGCGCCGCTGCCGGCTTCCAGCGCACGACGCTGATGAGAAAACAATGACGTTTACAGAAGAGAGAAAACAGAGGCAGAAAAGTTTGCGATGCATTGATTTACGCGCTCGTGAATCTCCGGAGAGCAGCGCTCCACATAATGCCGGGCCGTTTAAAGCAGCAGATTTGTGTAGTCTATCAAGGGCTTTCTCAGTAGTGAGAAATTGCTTGTTATCGTAGATCACAGATACGGCTGCAGCCTCTTATGAAAGATGAATTAATTTCACTAATGCTTTAATGCAGGTTTCTCGTGAGGCTGGCGATAACCTCGGCTTCAGCCCGTGATTTATGCCGTCTTTTAGTAGATGAAACCGCTCGGATTCGCCATCCATCTGCCTCCCTGAAGAATCCTATTAGCGGCGGCTGCGCTGCAGTCTGTGTGCTGTTTGGAGAAATCACAGAATTTACTGAGTGTCCTGAGAAGGGAACGCTGGCTTCACGTGAGATGCCGTCGCAAGCGTTTGTACTGCGCATCGACCAGTCAGGGTTTCTGCGGGGCTTTAAAAGCCTAACTTCCACAAACTAAGGCCTAAAACACACTTGCATTGAAGCAGAGTCTTAAAGTCATAAATATTGTGTTCTTAAATCAGTTTACATTTACGTGAGATGCAAAAACTGAATTAACTATCTGCAGCCAGTGGATGGGTCACAGCAAATAAAATAATAAAACAAAATAAAATAATAAAAATGCACATAAAAGATTAAGGATAAAATCAAATCTTACTTATAATATATATTATTAACAATGCCAATAAGAAATAAATATTAAAATAAATTATAAAAATAAATAAACTATAATGATAAATAAAAATGCTTAAAAAATCTGTACATAATGTATTTTGTGATATGCATTAAAAATGTTATGTCCTTAAATGAAGATACACTACTGAATTGGAAATTGAAATAGAAAAGAAAAAGAAAAGAAATGAAAAAAGACGAAACTATATGTTGGCAGAAAACCCAAAATATCTGCAGTGGGTGGAGAGTGGCACTGCAAAATATATGATTAAATTGGTTAAATAAAATCCATATAAAATGTTAAATTGTGGAAAGAAATTGCTAAATAGCGTAAAATCTAAAATAATTATTGATATATATATGCAGAAAATTACATGCATTAAATGTTGCATGACTGCAAAAAATAAATTAATAAATAAACAAAGAAAAGAATTTAAAAAAACAAATTTTTCCTCAGTTTATTTTTGAATTGCACTGGAAAACAAGACCAACAAAAACAAACTTATTTGACAGGTGGAGAGCCAGAGAGATATTCCAGACAGATCTATATATATATATATATATATTAAAAAGTAATGGGAATCTGTTGGAAGTTGCGGTTTTCTTCGAAGCATTGCGAACATTTGGAGCACATGTTGATGAATCGTGTTCCCTTCAGTCGATTCCTGCTCTTAAGAAGCCTTGAGTTTCCCTGCAGAAGAGCATCTTCATGACGTCACCTGCGTTCCCAGCCGGCGGTTTCACCAGCAGCCAATCAGACACGAGCCAGCTGTGTGGCGTGTGTTTGTGTAATGAGCGCGTGACCCGGACCCGTCCCGTCTGTGAGTTACGGCTTTAAGTGCTGCTCCAGTCACAGTATTAATTGAAACGCAGAATTAAGAGCGAAGCGGACCGAACAACAGACAGGCGCTGCTTGTTGAAAGGTGGGCTGAGGGTTCATCAGGTAGCTTATCTGCAGGCCTTCAGTCGTCATGAAGGTGCTGCGGTTGATTATGTGTGTAAAAGAAGCTTTCGGTCAGTGTCTTTTGCAGTATAGAAGCTTTCAGAACAGTGAACATGAAGTACTTGCTAAACTGTTAAGTTGGTTTACACTCACTGGATTTAAAGTGAGCTCAGATCTCATTTGGACCATTTGAGTTCTGAACGGGCCTCAGTCCACTTTCCATTTACACAGTTATTTTTATTTCATTTATACTGTTTTTTATTTTATTTTATTGTAATAAAATAGTCTTATTTAGTTTTTATATGATAAATTGATGTATGTTATTGCAAACCTATTTTAAAATAACAATTAATTTTTATTTTGACAATTTTATTTTATTTTATTTATTTATTTTAAAAAAAAAATTATTTACCATTTATATTTATTTATCTAGATTAATCTTGTTTTTTATGATGGAATTTATATCGCTTTATTTTTTTTGTTATTTATATGGTTTTTTATTTTTTAATACGTTAATTTAATTAAATTTTTTTGTTTTGTTTTATTTTGACTAATTTTATTGATCTTATTTTATATATGATTATTCCAATTTATATTTATTTTAATAGTTTAATCTTGGTTAATTATAATGTAATATTAATCAGTTTATTTATTTTTGTTTATTTTCTATATATTTTAATTTATTTTGTGTTTTTTTATTTGACCAATTGAATTTGATCTTAATATTTTATTTGATTTTAACTAATTTAATCGTTTTATTATAATGAAATCATATATTTATATATATTTTTATTTATTTATAATGTAATGTAGTTTATTTGATTTTTACTATCTTATGTTATCGTACTTTTATTATTAATTTACTATTCATTTTTTTCTTTTATTTAACATAATTTTAATCTTATTTTATTAGATGTTATAAAAGTTGTATTATTTCAGTTTTATTTTTAATCCGATCTTATTTTTATAATATTATAAAGTATTTTTTTTTCAGTTTGTTTGATTGATCTAATTTGATCTTGTGTATTATAATTCATAATCTTATTTCGGTTGTAATCGTTACTTCGCCGGTTGGTTCAGTTAAACCTTATTAAATAATGTCCTTTTTAAGCCATGGAAATTGAACAAATTGAAATGGAAACTCAGGCAACCCAATACCAGCCATGATTGTGATTCACTTCCAGCCTGAACGGAAATCGGTTGGTTTCGAGGAAACGGCTCTCAGAAGAGCATGATGTCTTGTTTAATCTGAGCCGAGACAGATCTTCATCAATCACGGCTGCTGTTCATTAGTTATTACTCCGCCAGTGTTTGTGTGTGTATGTGAGAGCAGCTGCGCTGTTGTTTCTGAGACGCTGCAGAGGGTCAGCGGATGAGATTGACCCGATCCGTGACGGAGGGTGAAGCGGCCGATGGACGCCGGAGATGAGATTGTGTGCTGGTCTGTCGCTCCGGCGGAGCTCGTTCTCCTCGGCAGATCCGCCGCTCGTGTGTGTTCATCACTGTCACCGCCGCGCACTGACCTTTCTAGTGCACAGCTGCGTCCACTGACCCGACCCGGCCGGCGGCACACACTGGGGAATAGTTCACTTTCATGTTCTTTTATCATATTTTGTCTAGTTTCATTTTATTGCAGTGACCCGTCCAATGGCTGCACATATTACGTGTTTTCTGTCCATGCTTAAAATATATTTTAATATTTATTTAATAATAATATTACAAGTTTTTATTTTGTTTTAGTTTGTGTATTATAATGTATATTATAGTAATATTTATATTATTTTACTGTATAAATTAGTATATTAATTTTATTCGCTTTTTTTCGCTTTGTATCGTCTTGTTAATTAATTTCGTTACTTTAGTGAAATGAAGATCTGTCTGTACTTTATTACTTTACTTTACTTTAGTGAACTGAAGATACTGTCTTTTACTTTACTTTAACTTTACTTTATTAGTGTCCTGAAGATACGTCTTTACTGTACTTTACTTACTTTAGTTGATAATGAAGATACTGTCTTCTGTACTTCTTAATTTGTGTCCTGAAGATAGTTTTACTTTACTTTACTTTACTTTAGTGTCCTGAAGATACTGTCTTTACTGTACTTTACTTTACTTTAGTGACCTGAAGATACCTTACTTTACTTGACTTGACTTGACTTGAAGATACTTTACTTTACGTTACTTTACTTAGTGACCTGGAGATACTTTACTTACTTTACTTTACTTAGTGACCTGAAGATACTTACTTTACTTACTTACTTGGGAACGAGATACTTTACTTTAATTTCTTACTTTAGTGACTGAGATCGGTCTTACTTGACTTTACTTACTTTAGTGACCTGAAGCTACCTTTACTTTACTACTTTACTTACTTATGGACATAGCTACGGTCTTATTACTTTACTTTACTTTACTGTAGTGTCCTGAAGATACTGGCTTTACTGGACATTTAAATTTTAGTGACATGAAGTACGGTTACTTTACTTTAGTGTCCTGAAGATACTTTACTTTACTTTACTTTAGTGACCTGAAGATACTTTACTTTACTTCACTTTAGTGACCTGAAGATACTTTACTTTACTTCACTTTAGTGACCTGAAGATACTTTACTTTACTTCACTTTAGTGACCTGAAGATACTTTACTTTACTTCACTTTAGTGACCTGAAGATACTTTACTTTACTTTACTTTCGACCTGAGAGCTTGTCTTTACTTACTTTATGACATGAAGATACTTACTTTACTTTACTTATTCGTCAAATTACTTTAATTTACTTTACTGACTTTAGTGACCTGAAGATACGTCTTTATTTTTATTTTATTTTACTTTACTTTACTTTACTTTACTTTAGTGTCCTGAAGATACTGTCTTTACTTTACTTTACTTTACTTTAGTGTCCTGAAGATACTTTACTTTACTTTACTTTACTTTAGTGACCTGAAGATACTTTACTTTACTTTACTTTACTTTAGTGTCCTGAAGATACTTTACTTTACTTTACTTTAGTGACCTGAAGATACGGTCTTTACTTTACTTTACTTTACTTTAGTGTCCTGAAGATACTTTACTTTACTTTACTTTACTTTAATTTAGGGACCTGAAGATACTTACTTTACTTACTTTAGGACCTGAAGATACTTACTTTACTCATTTAGTGACATGACTGATACTTCTGTACTTTACTTTAGTGACTGAAGATGCTTGTCTTTACTTTACTTTAGTGACCGGAAGATACTTTGACTTTACTTTACTTACTTTACTTTACTTTACTTGACTTTAGTGACCTGAAGATATGGTCTTTACTTTACTTTACTTTACTTTACTTTACTTTACTTTAGTGACCTGAAGATGCTGTCTTTACTTTACTTTAGTGACCTGAAGATACCTTACTTTACTTGACTTGACTTGACTTGACTTGACTTTAGTGACCTGAAGATACGGTCTTTACTTTACTTTACTTCACTTTAGTGACCTGAAGATACTTTACTTTACTTCACTTTAGTGACCTGAAGATACTTTACTTTACTTTACTTTACTTTACTTGACTTGACTTTACTTTAGTGACCTGAAGATACTGTCTTTACTTTACTTTACTTTACTTTACTCTACTCTACTCTACTAGTGACCTGAAGATACTTTTACTTTACTTTAACTTTACTTATTACTTTACTTTAGGGACCTGAAGCCTTGACGATACTTTACCTTTACTTTACTTTACTTTACTTTAGTGTCCTGAAGATACTGTCTTTACTTTACTTTACTTTACTTTACTTTAGTGACCTGAAGATACTTTACTTTACTTTACTTTACTTTACTTAGTGTCTGAAGATACTTCTTTACTTTACTTTACTGTTAGCGTTACTTTTAGGGACCTGAAGATACTTTACCTTACTTTACTTTACTTTACTTTACTTATCTATTTACTTTTACTTTAGTGACATGAAGAATAACTTTACTTTATTTTGTTTAGTTTTGTCTATATTTAACCATCTCTACTTGCCTTATTTTAAGGAAAGGGTTTATATTTGTTGTATTGTATGTTATTTTGGACTTTTCTTATAATTTTTCAGTAGAGTGTAGTAGTATTCTTTTAGTGCAATATTTATTATTTTAGTATCCATTGGTCTTGGTTTATGGCAGTGCTGTCTGCGGCTGGCAGGGAATTTGTGCGTTTGTCGGATTTTTAAACACGTCGTTCTCTTACGTCATTCGGACCTTTGTATGCTAAAGAGTATTTGTATTGGTAGTGATGACTGTGTTACGTTGTGGAGCGTAAGATCTGGAGATGAATTTCTTTGTGCAAATTCTGTGGCTTCGCTGTAACCCCAGTTATTCAAGTATGCAAATGTAAGTAATTACGATCCAGTTAAAATCTTGTCCAATGCCGGCTGTTTCATGAAAGCATCGCAGGCAGCACTCAAAAACTCTCAGGCCTTCATTTGCATCAGAGTTTTAATAAAATTAGTCGTTTGTAGTCTGTGACCCGGACGGGTAAGTGGTATTCATCGCCGTGCAGGTTAAATCCCCATTAGAGATCTCGGAGGAGATGGGAGGGGAGAGAGAGACCTTAGAGGAGAGGGTGCGCGTTTTTGAGATTGGTGATATCTCCACTTTGAAGCTGGCGATTTTTTTTTTACTGGTTGGGACGAATAGGACGGAGCGCATAAGGAGTGTCCCTCTCTTCCGTTCGCTTTCTCGCCTTGTGCCTCTGTTGGGTTTTTGTGGACTGGTTCACCCTCGACGAGGCGTCTACGTATCATCGCTGCGCCGGGATACGCCATCTGTGCTTTTCCCAGCCGATAGATCTATGCTCTCGCAACTGGTTGCAGCAAGATTGACGATGAGAATTGCAGAAGCCTCGTCGTTTCATTTCAGTATAGCCCTGTGTTTTCAATGTCCCCTTGCTCGACTTCCTATATACGGCCTCCGTCGTTCTTTTTTTTTGATATTGTTAGGTTTGGTGAGTTCTGCTTGGAGGGTTCTTCTCAGAGCTTAGCGCATGCGCAACGCGAGGTAGTAGGGCCGAATCTATTGTTCGTTATGCCGACGGCCTATGAGCCGTTTCTCGTTCCCGTACGGTCGGTGTTTTGTGTACCTTCGAGATCCCTAGTGCCGGCGTGTATTAATCGTCGTACCTGTTGCGGGCTGGCTCTTAGTCTATGCTAAGGCTTGGCCCTTGTGAGCAGGAGCAGCGATATGTCGTATGACGGAGCTGCCTTTTATCGGAGGGCGACGCGGTCCGTCCTGTTTTCGGGGCTCAGCGAATTTGCTGACGTAGCGTATGTGGACGTTCGGTGCCTATCCAGTGTATTGATGGCGGCTGTCGTGTTGCTTTATATGTCCCTCTTGTTATTTAGTTTTTTGCATTCCTCCTTCCTTTGATGCTTGGCTTTTTCTTTTGGGTGAGCGCTACATTTTCTGTCTCTTTCCTGCGTCCGATGTGGAATTCTCATTGATCTCGATAGACTAGCGTTTAGTCGGCGCTATCTTGTTATAAGGTGGTCGTAATGATTCAGTAGGTGGCTGTGAGTTACTTTAATTAACCGTGTGGGTCGGATTCGGTAGATACGGTATTCCTACATTTGTTGGTCGTTCTGATTGCGGTGTTATGTATTACGTGAGATGTCTTTGTGAGCTCCTTGTTATTCCAGAGGACTAGTTTAGCCGCTCTGGGGAGCCGCCGACGTAGTTGTTGGTTATGGGATCTGCAAAGCTTTAATTAGCTTCTATAATGTGCATTTTTTCACTGTCGCCGTGTGTCGTGATCTTAGAGGTTTAATCGTTCGTTCTTGCGCGTTGAGTGTCGTCTTGTGATAGAGATCGTCCTTGTTCGTGACTGTAAGGTAGTTATAGACTTGCGTGTCTACGGGACAGGCGATACTGTTAGGAGGGATGTCAGTCGTTGATGACAAGGTAAGTCCTGGTTGGTGGATGCAATTGCTTCTGATTTCGCGCTACGCCAGCGTAGAGATCTTGACTCCCGCGAAGGAGGTTAGTCTTTACCAGTTTTGCTCGGCGATTTGTGAGTAAGTGCGGTCGTGACCCAGCTTGCTCTTGTGTGGCGTGCGGGTAGCGGATCCTCGGTTTTATGCGGTCTGGCATGATTCGGGGGATTTATAGCGCGGGTTCGTGATGTAGATCCCCTAGAGTTATTTTCTGTGACCATCGGGTAGCTACAGCTATAGATGGATTTGCGATAAGGATGCCGTGTAGCACAAGAGCGATCTAGTATGTCGCCTAGGGGAGTGCTGCTGTGGCCTAGCGGGCGCGATTTATGTGATCTTTAGAGACGCGATACGCTTAGGCGGTGATTGACAGTGGTTTCCTTGCCTATTTCAGCTGAAGTATTATGGATGCGGGCTTTCTCAAGGGGAGATTTTATTTCTCTTCCGGTGGCGTTAGAGCAGCACAGTGCTATTTGCTTTCTTTTTCATTTCGTTTTTTTGATTTCTTGCCGGCCTGGTGCTCAAGATGTCTAGCATGAGGTTGTGCTCGCCAAGGAGAGGAGAGTGTGGCTCGATCTGAGCCAGAAATTGTTGTCTATGGCTGGATTGTATGCGCGATTCAATTGAGTATACTGTCATAGCTGGTTCTATGACCTGAAAACATAAGTCTATATGGCATGCTGTTCTAGTCAGCGGGAATGGTAGCGGGGGCAGTTCGCGTTTGCGTCTCCGGTTGTGCGTGACGTTACGTTTGCGCTAGTTCGGGAAGCTATATTAGTCTGTGCGGCTGAGGAGGCGCGCATGGGGATTCTGTCTTGTGCTGTCGGGTTGGCTTGAGCCGGGCTAGAGAGCCCGAAGGTGGTCTCTTGGATATGTCCTGCTTAGAGCAGTATGTCATCGGGACAGCTATAGGTGCTGAGATTGGGAATCTTGGAGGTAGGGCATGTTGCCGCGGCGCTGGCCGTATTGATACTCGCAGCTTTGATTGTATTTCTTAGAGGTGTTGATGCAGCGTCAGACTTCTTTTCGCTCGTGGTACAGATGAGAAGAGGTAATTCTGTGTATTACAGGATCTTTCTGTATTCCATACATACGTAGGTGTTGTAAGGGTGTGTATTTTCAGTAGATGGTCGGTTCTTAGGTATAGCTTTAATGATCTGTAACTGTTATTTCTATTCTAATGGGAATGAGACTGTAAGGTTGTCCTAGGCTAGTGACCTCGGAACTGACTGATTTGGCCGTGTAGGATTTAAGTTTTTAGTCTTTGAAGAATGGGCTGAGAAGGCTCTCGCTTCTCTGCGCTAAGAACGCGCGGATATAGTTCCAGGCAGCTCCGGTGGGTCGTTATCTGACGCCCCGTCGAGTTCTACTGGGCTGTATCATTCATGAACAGCACGGCTTTCTATTAACTTCCACGTGATGTTTGGGTGTGGTCGTAACCGCTTTAGAGCGAATGTTTCGAGTCCAGTTGCGGTTTGTGGTAGCGTGCTCCGGCATTTGGGATTGAGAGAACTTTCAGTGCTGTTCTCCAGGGTTATGTTAGCCACGCATCCTGATGTGTGCCGATATTAGACTCTCCGACTTTCTTCTCTTGTTGTGCAGTGTATTCTGTTGTGGTGA
Source organism: Sinocyclocheilus anophthalmus (assembly GCA_018155175.1). Classification (NCBI taxonomy): domain Eukaryota; kingdom Metazoa; phylum Chordata; class Actinopteri; order Cypriniformes; family Cyprinidae; genus Sinocyclocheilus; species Sinocyclocheilus anophthalmus. Next base: position 104,529 of record JADLZN010002658.1, on the reverse strand, counting down.
TTGTATTATTTCTCCTTTAATATACACGTCGGTGGGGGGTCGGCTGCTATCGAGGGTTGTACATAGTTGTGTTTAGTCTGCCGTGATGTTAGCTTAGTAGTTGTAGAGGTTCTTTATGCTTAAGTCAGCGCAAGGATTACTCGGATTGTAGCGCGTTCGCGGAGTGATCGGAGAGGGATTCTTCTTCTTGCGCCTCGGTAAACTAGTGTAGTATAATCGATCTCTTGAATAGTGCGGTAGAGGTATACTTGTGACTTCGTGCATTCGTGTTTGTCGGGTCACCCTCTGTCGTTACTTGCATTCGTCGAGTTGAGCGTGAGCTGCACTATTTGGTTCCTACGGACCAGTGCTCTGTGTCTGTTTGATAGCCTGGGCCGGGTCTTGATTGGTGAATGCAGGTGGAAGTGAGGTTCATCCGCCTGTAATTGAGGGTTTAAGATGGTGGCACGTCTCCGGCTCCTTGAGGCTCATTTTCGTGTATGGTTGTTGCCGGGTAGATTCCCGTTCTTACGCGCTGTTCAGCTGTTTTCATCTATTATATTACTAGTATCTTTGGGCCGCTTTGATTGTGAGTTACTGCGCGCTTTGGAACCAGTCAGAGGTCGTCTTGATGCTGTGAAGACTGAGTCGGACTCTTGCGCGGGCTGAGTGACTCTCTTAGTAATCTATAGTTGTGATAGTCGGCCTTTTGAAGTGCATATCTTATCGCGGCTAGGGCGTCTGCCTCAGATAGCTCCTTCGCGTACTCCGGTGCCGGTAAGCCGCGACGAGCGGTAATTTGAAAGTGGGTGGTGCCTGCTTGGATGTAGTGTCAGGTTGCATACGTTATAGAATTATTCATGTCTGGGTGGTTTGTATCATTGCTCTGGGTGATATTACGCCTGGTAGTGGGCGTTAGTTTTGCGAGATGTCAGGCGGTGTAATAGGTCCGACTCGTGTCTCTGAGAGTCAGTCGGTTGCTGTTTTAGAAGGCGTTCACTGCCCTGAGTGCGTTCGTCGTCTTGCGTTGGTCTGGGTTGGTCCTTGGGTGCAGATCGGACTGGAGCGTTATCTGAGGATTGCTACGGTAGTTGCCTGTCAATTTGGCTTTCTTGTCCCTTCTGTGCATGGTATACAGGGACATCGCAAGCCTAGCTAGCCTCACTTAATTAGTATTCATTTAATAACGATTGCGAGTAGTGTGACGGGATGGTTTTAGTTTGTCGAGCAACACAAAGCCGTCTTCAATAGACGTAATGGGAGGGAACTCCATTTCTTCATCTTTGCAGTGTTGTGTGTTTGATTATGAACAATGACCGGAAAGTACTTACTAAAATACCTGCATCATTTTGTTAAATTTTGATATGAGTCTATTTAACTTACTTGTGTTGTAGCTGTATATATATAGATATATAGTATAATGATAGATATATATATATATATAATATAATGTATTCTTATTGTTAAATTTAATTTTATTATTTCATTTATTGCTTATTGTATTTTTTACATTTATACAGATTTTAAATGTTTTAGTGTGTTTTTTTTTGCTATTGTGTTTTACTTGATTCAATTTATTTGCATTTTTATATTTATATTAAATATTTAAAGTTATTGTTACATTTAATTTTATTATGTTATTTATGCTAAATTTGAATTTTGTCATTTTGTTTTCCCTGTATAAATTTTTTACATTTTTAACTTTTAGTTTGTAATTTTGTGTTTTATTTATCCTAGATTTTTCTGTTTTATATATAGATTTTCTTATTATTTATTATTTTATTTTAATGTTTTTAAATTTTTTATTTGGATTTTTGTATCATTTATTTTATTGTTTTAGATTGATTTCTATTTTCTATTGTATATATTTAAATATTTTTTTCTTTAATTTTATTTTTTATATTTCGGTCTGGTCAAAACTGGAAAAATCAAGCATTTTTCACTGGTGCAGAAGCGATCAGTAGCACAGAATCATCTGTCATCTTACGGCGTGGTTCCTTTCCAAGAGAATGATCACATGAATGTATTTGTCTGCAGGGGAATGCAGTGGTTGAAGGGATGTGATTTAGTCCACATGTGTCTCTGTACTGATGGCTTTTCTCTTCCTGCAGAGTATTGTTGGTTATAAGGGTCCAGAAAAACGCGCTTCATCCGGAACCCACGATGGGCGCTTGGCGGACTGTGGGTGAGTGCATCTCTGTCCTAACCCATAAAGCTACCCAAAAACAGATCAGTCTGGCGTTCACAGAGAGACTTTATTCTGTGGCTGATAGGCTTCACGTTCTCAGGGGTTCTCGAACTGTATTATAATCAAGTTTTACAGCAGCATGATGCTGATGAAGAGGACAGAGCTGACACCATTACAAACAGACACAGTGTGCTCACATCCAAGAAAACAACCTTTCAGACAGGTGCACAGCCACAAAATCAACAAATAAGGCCAAAGAGAGCTTTACGAACCGTAACAGGCGATTCTTCATGCGGGGTCACGGAGACCTGCAGCTCTCTTTCTAACACTGTACATATATTGTAGTTCGTTGAATTAAAAAATATGAAACTATTTAATAAGTAATAAGCACAAAATAAACTTAAACTATGAATCTGTTTTGTATAATGTAAAATAGAATAGTATAATAAATACATACTTCTTTATTAAGACCGGTACTAAAAAAGTAATAATATATGTATGAAATTAGGATACAGGAGAATCACTGGGAAATAAACTTAACAAAAGTATTTTAATCAATTAAAATAAAATTACCTATTTAACAATTAATATTGAATAATATAACTAAATCGGATCCGATAAAATTTATACTCCTTCAAATATACCCTTTTATAAAATGATTGTAAATTTAAATAAAATGTATATAATGAAAAGTAACTAAAATGCTAGGAATAATTTCATTTAAGGCTATGATAAAGATACCGTATTTTTTCGATCGAAAGGGGTAGAATATAGGCCACTCACTTCATTTGTTAAAATAAAATCTGTCAAAACAACAACACTTTAAACTGACTGAAGCAGGTAAATGCTTTTTGTTTTCGACACCTGATGTAAGATTTTAAGCGGCTTGAAGAACTTATTTGTATATGTATGGATTCATCAAGACAAGAACCAGCGTTATTTAACTATGCAACAGGTGTTGCCAAATGATGAAATATCGAACTTAAGCAATGAATATCTGAGATGAAGGAGGTTGCCGATGGATCGAAAACAGTTTGGGCATCGCCTGAAATAACTTTAATTCTTCATTCATAAAGTATGCCCTCGTGAGTGCACGGTTTTTCATCCTGCAGAATGACTTTACATATGCAGTTACAAGCCGTGAAACTTTGACTTGGCTGCTACAAAGTCAGAGTGCCAGGTTAGAGCCCCGATCAGAAGAGACACGCAAGCTGTAATATCGCGTGGGAGTCGACTTTAGCTACCGTTTCTTTCTGAACGATGGGTTTTATTCGTGACAGATTAATCTCGTTAGCCGAGCGCTTCTATATGACAGATGACACACAGCGTGACATGATCAGACACCGAGAGAGAGAGAGAGAGAGAGTCCGCCGGGAATGAGCGAGGAGGTGGACCCGAAACCGCCCACCCCGAGGGGTGAGAGGGATGAATGGTTATTTTTAATGAAAAGCGTGACCCGGAGAGGACCCAAAAATATACCAGGGCTGTTAGTTACCGCCCGGCTTCTCGCGATCTGCCCCCGGCAGAGCGTGCCCTTTGCACTTTAAACAACTGTTATGCTTCTTAGCCCTTGATTCAGTTCCAGGTCACAGTAATCATCAAGAATAGAAAACATATTCATACCTTAATCAGTGAGCAATTCAGGTTATCGAACTTACACATTTATGTGAAAGCCTGAGGATAATATGCACTCGGACCCAGGATGATTTGCATCCCATCGTTGGGGAACCCCCCACTAATGTAGCTAGAATAAAAAACTTCAAGGTTTCACAAAAGTGCATGAGGGAACACTGCAGGGAGGCGAGAAAAGGTAGGTATGTAGTAAGGAAAAGAGATAATGTGTAAAATAAAAACAGCTAAAAGTAAATGAGGACTAAAAAATAGATATTGTAAAGGAATGAAGAGAAAGGCATAATGTGTGTAATATAAATTAGTTAGAAATTATAGAAAGTGTAAAGAAAACATGCATAAAATATAAACTGTTTTTATTGACTAAATAAAAATTAAAATATGACAAAAAATTGATTTGTTTTTACTCATGTAACAATAACTAGAGAATTGCCTCACCCGAACCCCTACCACATTATTAAAAATATTGTTAAATAACCACCCAGCATCATACTCCCACTATCATGTATATTATCTCCCTTCTCCCTCCATAACCACCCATGATAAACGTTTTCCCTGCCGTCGGCTCCCCCTCCTTCTGCCCTTTTTGCCCCTCCGACACCCTTACTTACACTTGCTGCGCATCCTTATCACCCATCAATTCACCTCCCCGCCCCTACCCCCGCTCACTTCAATTTTTTTGACCTATCCCTCCACCTTTTCACATCCCTAGTCGCCCTCACAGCCCCTCCATTGCAACCCCTTTCGCATCTTCATTCCCTCTTCTCCGGCCTAGCTTTTCCTTCCCACCTCGACCACCCCCCACCCTTCCCCACGTCCTCCTCCACGTGCTTGATCACTTTTTTTCCTCCCATTGTGCTGATACGACGATCCCCTTCACGTTTTTACCTCCTCTAACCACGCACCCGACCCCCATTTACGCTTATCTTCCTTACCTCTCGAACACTCGGCCTCCCGCAATCCGCCTTAACCCTCCTAGCCCCACCCATCCCAGCCCACTTAACTCTTGCCCCCCACACCTCCCATATCCTGTTAACCCACTACCCCTTCTTCGTTTTGGGACGGGGGCGGTTCTCCCCGGCATGTCACCCGGCCCGCATACGATCCCGCCGCACCGTCCCTGAAATCTCCACAGTTCGCGCTTCAGCCACATATCTTTCGCCCCCGCCGGTGTTCCGCGATACCACCCCCATCGCCCCAACCCCCACCCCCCCCCATGACCACCCTTTGCGAGCAGGCACCTCAAATGCAAACTACCCCACGCCTTTCACACCTCATTTTCCGCGCTTACAGTCCTTGGCCTTTTCTCCTGTCCCGTATACACACACCCCCCGACCCACACAGCTCCACAGTTATCCGCACCCTGCACGCACCCACCCACAGGCCTGGTCGCCCCTGCTTTTCGCCCTGCCTCGCCCCATCCTATCACCCTAACGGAGCCTCGCACCCCCCCACCCACACCTGTGCCGCCTCAGACCGCTTCATCGACCCCCCCCCCCCCCAAAGCGCCTTATCACCCAGCCCCACGCCCTGTGCCCCCGCACCCGCACACATCCACACCACCCACCCCAGACATCCCCAGTTTTCGCGCACACCTGGGGCGCATATTTGTAGCAACTACGACACCCCCCCCAATACTGTCAGCGCCAGTACACATTATGCTGGACTTTTTTACCCCTACCAACTGCCAAAACCCATATTCAGCGATATTAGGTAACGATCTGTTCCATGACCGATCTTAGTAAACATTCTCCTACCACGACATATTATCAAAACTTTACCTGTTAGATTCGTAATATGCATCTAAAGAACCTTCAATTTGAACCAACTTTAAGATGAATTTTCTCAATATTGAGATTCTTTTTTTTTTGCCCACCCCTCAGCTTCCCCAGAAGATCCACCCCTCTTCAATGTTGACTCTCAGCCAAAATGATTGTCGATCATACTGAACCGCAACCCACACCACCCCATCCATGGACCCCAGACCCGAACATTTACACCCGTTCTCAAAATCTTGTCGAGCACCCCACCCCTACACTCGCCCCCCCCACCACTGGGTACTCCCCTACGCCGTCGTACAAGGCACCGTACACCCCTATTCCACGTTACAGGTTTTTTTAAGTATCTACCCCTTTCCCTGTCCCTCGATAAGCCACACACCGCTTAGTTCCACAACAGGGCTTGACGACCTTGGATGCATTCGAAGGTGCGCTCGTCGACTCGGCACAGTAACGCCCCTGCCCTTTCACTTTGGGGATCGAACCGTCGACCTCGCCTGGCTTTTCTCCTCCAGTACGCCTTCCCCATGCCCCCCCCTGGTGCCCCACAACATCCACACTGTTTCACCGACAGCCGCCCCCTCACCCACCACGACCCCACCCTGGTGCGACCCCACCGTGGCCCCGAAGACGAGGTCAGCTCGGTCTACACGCCGCGGGACAACGCCACCGGCAGACGAGAAAGCGCTGGGCTGCGTGCGGTCACCGGTGAGGACAATTACTGCGTAATCGCAATGCTCACATCTGAAGAAATGAAATCATACACCCCCCAACCCCAATGTGATCAGCAATAACGGTATCAGGAGATCAGGTTTTTCCACTCAACGCAATTCGTTTATGTCCACATGCAGAGGCGCCCCCACACCGACGCCTCACTCACGATTGAGCGGCTTTATTAGGCCATCATTTACCTGATTTACAGCCGTGATGACGTTTAAAAGACCTTTCTGGTTGCTTGCATTGAGGATTTTCACAGGATTTTCAGTCTCGTAAACCTGTTTTGCTCTGATTACATTACGTTCCCCAAGTGTTGCGTGCAATCTGAAGTAATGCGCTCCTAAAAGGAAATAATTTTATTTAAAAAAAATGCAGTCAAAATAAAATATTCACTAAAAAAGATAATTAAATTAGTTCAGATAATTATTAAGTTATTGAAATGTTAACTTAAAATCTCTAGGGGTACTTCGAGAAAATATTTTAGCGTATTAATTTAATTTTAATTTACATTTATTTTATTAAATCATCAATTATATGATTTTTTTAAAAAATAAAAAACCATCAAATAAACACGCACGATTACTAAAAAAGACCACAGAAGCACATTTTATTTGTTCACCTGCATGCCATGGGATTCATTTAAACGACATAAGACGCATATTAATTTGTTGACTCGCTTAAAAATTAAATTAAAAATTCAAAGGGTTCTTCAAGAAAATATTTTAGTATTAAATATTAATTCATTTTAATTTACATTTAAACCATTGTAAAAAAAAAATAAATTTTAGGCATTAAAAAAAAAACAGCGAAATAAGCATTACTAACACAGTTTTTTCTAAAAATGTTGTGTTAAATTATAACAATATTTAAAACGTAAAATCTGAATGGTACTTCAAGAAAGATTTAATTTTTTAAATATTACTTAATTTTAATATAATTTGCATTTAAACCTCAAACAATGTAAATAAATAAATAATTTTAAAATTAATCCATCGAAATAAGAATTACTAAAAAATGATCAACAATAAATAACTGTTTTATTAAATTATTGATATATTAACATCTTAAAAATCTCAACGGGTGTAATACTTAAAGAAAACAAAAAACTAATTACATTTAATTTCCATTAAATAAAGAAAAAAACCTGTAAATGAATTATAAATAAGTTTAAAAGAAAACGAAACATCCACCAATTAAAATGCATCTACTGAAAAAAATCTTAAAAGAATGTGTGTCAATGTGAATGTTTTGTTTAAATTCTTGATAGATTAACGTAAATATCTCAAGTAAATATTAGGCCCCAAAGGCGGTGCCGAGAGCTGATTCGATTATCCATTAGAGAAATATGAACTTCAAAATTGCCTACTTTAAGAAAATATTTTACTAAATTAATGCTATTGCGTTTGCATTTAATTTCATACATTTTCTAATGAAAATCATAATTAAATGTAAAGAAAATATAAAAAAAATATAATCCATCAGGAAATTACAAAAAAAAGTTTAAAATCACCAAAAGAACTGGACTTGCATGCGTATTGTTAAATTATTGAGATATTACCTTCAACTCTCAGCATAAATATTTGAGCAAAATGGCTTCAGCTAATTGAACACGTGGGGAATGTAGAGGACTCCCTATGGCTGAAGCGGGATCATGATGGGCCTTTTCAGCAGCGCCCCTAACCTTTTGGGCAGCCACAAGTGAAGTCTATTCTGCTTGTTGTGTGTGGAGGAGGACCAATGCGGCTCAGCAGCCCTTTACAAAAGCAGCGTCACCTCCAACCAGTCGGTGTCATCACGCGCCAGTTGGGAACCGGGGGGGGAACTTTTTTTAACTTCTAGGCATTGTAACTCAGGACCTCGTCCCTTTTCACTTTCCTCACAATTCATCACGTCTTAACCTCGTGAGGAATTCAGAATCGACATAGAGACTGCTTGGGCATCCGGGTCGGTCTGGACGGAAGAAACCGCGTACTTATTAAAACATTGTGAGCAGGCAAGCACAAAAGCAGTGTTAAGTTCGCTGGGGGATATTTGTAGCAATAGCCCAAAATACACTGTATGGGTCCATTAGACAGTTCTCTTTTATGCCAAACTTCATTAGGAGATTAATAAAGATCCATGTTCCATGAAGCTATTTTGGAATCTCCTAATACCGTAAAAATATATCAAAATATTACTTAATGTTTTGATTAGATACTATGCATGTAAGACTTCATTTGGAACAACTTTAAAAGATGATTCTTCTCAATATTTAGATTTTTGGCCCCCTCAGATTCAGATTTCAAATATTGTCCTATCCTAACAGTACCATACATCAATGGAAAGATTATTTCAGATGATGTATAAATCTCAATTTTAAAAAAAAAAGACTCTTATGACTGGTTTTGTGCTCCATGGTCAGTAGTTTTCAACTAAATCATATGTGGAGTTGATCAAGCAGATTCTATTAGTGAGGAATGTGAAAAAAGTAATCACGTTTGAATGTTATTACCAGACCTCATAAAAAAATTAGGAAATTCCTTCCTTTAAATTATGCAGAACTACATAAAAAAAAAAACCTGAGCAATATATATACATATATTAATATTGATGAGCAAATTATTATATGAATATATCAATTGTAGGAAATTTATAAGATCTCTATTGAGCATTATCAGTATTTAACCCCATTGGGAATGAATTAAATTTTAATTTTATAATTCCTTTGAATTTATAAATCATGATGATCAAAAGCCAGGGCAGTTTTCATATGTTTAAAGTAAAGCCATACTTGTATCTGAGCAGCGGCTTCTCATAGTGAGGGGAGGGAATATAAAAAACAGAAATACAAATTTTGGAATGTTTACATCTTTTTGTATTAATTAAAAAAATTTGAGAGGAACAGAAATTCCAAATCTACACATGAATACCCAAAAAAAGTATGATGCAAAAATGTACATTATTTTGTGCAATATTGATGAGAAATTTTATTGGAAATATATCACTGTATCAATTTTATAAGAACATTTATCTTGAGAATTCTCAGTATTTAAACTCCATTGGAATCATGGAATGACGTACATACATCCAACCAAATTTCAGTCCTGAACAGTGTGTGGAGTACAGGAAAGGCTAAATATATTACATACGTTTTGAGACGAATTTAACTTAAATATCATTTTAAAAAAAAAGAAAGAAGGTATTTCGACACCAAATGGGGGACTCTCTAGTACCGGTCAAAAATGACCCGAACATGAAACCTCTTTGAAATCTCTTAAAACATAATCGTGAAAAATCTGAAAAAAATTAATGATGTGTGTTGTGAGGGTCTGAAAGCATCTGGCAAGTTTCGCTCGCTTACTAAAAACGATGCATTTGTTATTAATGTTTATGTATGGAACTCAGTATCTCTGTGCTGTTAACAGACGAGCGCTTTGACGGATCCGAGCACGACACGATCAGTTCCTCGGTCTTTTGTGTGCGCAGATATGTTCTTCCATTCAGAAGATGTGCTCAGGTTCAGGCCGGAGCGGTTTTACATCACAACTGTGAAATCTGGCCTAAAAGAGCCCCATTGTGCCCCGCTTTTATTTTCACACAAATATAGTCCATTGTCAGGCGGCTGAAGTTAATTTGATCAACATTGGAGACATTTAACTGTTCTGTTCAGTCAAAAGGCTTGTTTCATGGTCATTTTTGGCCCATTGAGAAGCTGTGATTGGCAGAAAAATAATGTTGCCGTTAACAATTCAGGGTAATTAGTTTCCCAGGGGCCGCTCTGGCCGCCACACAACTATTCTTTGTGACTTTATGGATGCTCATCAGTCAACTGTCAGGAGACTCAAAGAGCCTCGCGGCTGAATGTTTCCCTTTTGGCTTTTCCCAGAACAATAAGCTGAAAGAGAGAGAGAGAGAGCTGCTGTGTGTGTGTGTGAGGAGAGAGAGAAGAGAGCGAGAGAGAGAGAGAGGAGAGCTGCTGTGTGTGTGTGTGAGGAGAGAGAGAGGAGAGAGGAGAGAGGTGCTGTGTGTGTGTGTGTGTGAGGCGAGAGAGGAAGAGATGCGAGAGCGAGACACCACACACATGCACACACAGAGCAGAGAGACGAGGACACACACACACGATACACACACACACACACACACAATGAGACGGGATGCGAGCAACACACACACACAACACAACACACAACAGAGAGAGAGAGAGAGACCACACCACCTACACACACACACACAGAGAGAGAGAGACCACAGCACCCCACAGAACACTCACACACACAGAGTAGGAGCAGAGAGAGACACACCAGACAACCCAACACAACACCAACACATCCAGCACACACACACGAACAGAGAACGAGAGAGAGACACACACACACACCACACACACACAAACACACACAGAGAGAGAGAGAGAGAGAGAGAGACACTCTCACACACACACACACACACACCACAGACACAGAGAGAGAGACACACACACACACACACACACACACACACAACACAAGCCCACACAACAGAGATTAGAGACCCTCACATCACACACACACAACGCACAAAACAGGAGAGAGAGAGAGGAAGAAGACACACGCACACAGAGGAGAGAGAGAAATCACGCACACACACACAAACCCAACACACAGAAGGACCCGACACACACACACACGGCGAGAGAGATACTCACCGCACACACACACACAACACAGAGAGAGTGTGCCACTCACACAACAACAACAAACCGGCAAAGAGAGACGAAGGGAACTACTCACTGACACACACACACACACCACAACAGAGCGAGAGGAGAGACACCGCACACAGAGAGAGGGAGCGACCACTCCCACACACACACAAAACACAGAGACACACACCACCGCACAGAGAGAGAGAGACACTCACACACACACACAGAGAGACACAAACACACACACAAACACACACCCAAACACACACACACAACCACACACACAGAGAGAGAGACACTCCACACACCCAAGAGAGAGAGAGCACTACACACACACACACACACACACACAGAGAGAGAGGAAACTCACTCAAACACACACACACAGAGAGAGAGAAAAGAGAGGGACACACGCACACAGGAGAGAGAGAGAGGGACAACTGACCACACACACACACACACCACACACACACACAGAGACACACCACCACACAAACGAGACCACACACACGCAAGAGAGACACTCACACACACCGAGTATATAATATAGTAATATAGTAATAATTACCTTTTTACCTTTTAGTATTTGCTATTGTTTTTTTTTGTTATATGTGATAATATATGTAGTGTTTTTTTGATTTAGATATTTTTTTTTTACTATCTATATGCCTGTACAACTTGTTCGCTTTTTATTGCTTTGGCAACATTGTGCTGTTCCACAGTCATGCCAATAAAGCCTCATTTGAATTGATTGAGAGAGAGAGAGAGAGAGAGAGAGAGGGAGGAGAGAGAGAGAGAAGAGAGAGAGAGAGAGGGAGAGGGAGAGGGAGGGAGAGAGAGAGACGGAGAGAGAGAGATGAGAAGAGAGGGGGGGGGGGGAGAGGGAGAGGGAGGGAGGGAGGGAGAGAAAGAGAGAGAGAGAGAGAGAGAGAGAGAGAGAGAGAGAGAGAGAGAGAGAGAGGAGAGAGAGGAGAGAGAGAGAGAGAGAAGAGCGGTAAAACTAACGTGTCACTAGTGGAATGTTTTTAACGAAGAATACCGAACGAGAAGTTCCAGTCTTGTGTTTTACTCCGTCACAAGTGAACATATTTATCTGTGAACCCATCTTTAGGGAAAAAATGGGTTGCATCGACCGAAATAGAGCTTTAAAGGATGATGAGCCGATTGAATGATCTAGAAACACGGCTGACACAGAATGTGATTCCAGGATCATTTAAGATGTACTAAGGATTTTTTAGGTTATTTTATTTTTTTACACTTAGCAATGTTTAATTTATAGTTTTTTTCGACTTGAATATGTTTATTTTATTACTGATTTCACAAAAAAAATAATTAATAATATAATATTTGTTTAAAGTATACTTACTGAATTTCTCCCTCTCTCTTCTCTCTCTCTCTCTCAACGCTCGTACTATACTATCTCCTCTCTCACCTCTGCGTACACTGTCGCGACTGTCCTCACTCTATCTCGAGCTCTACATCTCACTCTCTCATAGCTTCTACTGTATCATAAATAATATTAATATATGAGTAGGGCCTGCCCTCATAATAGGTCATCGACCGCAAGTAAATCGATCAGTGAGCACACAAATGACTCCGATCGAGACAAAAATTTTCACTTGGTCCGCAGAAAAAAAAATACACATTGCGAAAGTCACGAAGTCGTTAAACGGATGGTCTATAGTAATAAGTCATCCGGCGGACACTCCAAACGCTGATCGACCTAAAGAATGACAAAATTCATCCACACACGGGAAATATGGCTCCATCATCTGAAAATGATAAGATGTTATGCAGCACTTTACCAATGGGGGCTGCTCAATCTGATGAGTAACCAGAGAAAATTGTGTCTCTGGGGAAGGAGACACAGAAGAGGCCTGAACAGTAGATCACTGAAGAAAGATCGAGTGCGCCAAGCACATACAGGCTGTGCAGAATATCCTATGTGTCTCCCCTTCCCTCAGGCAGGAGACCGTACCTGGAATGCTGCTAACCTTAAAATAGTGCTCCGTAACTGTTTTGGTCTGACAATACGAGATACAAGAAACCTGCTATTGAAAGTTAAAGCCGTCTACATATACCAGGTCTTAGTTTTCAACACGAATGCTGCGTACAAGCTCTAGGTTATTGGGTGCCAACTCACAATAAAACAACAGAAACCATCGCTTTGTAAAAATTCATGGAAAAGCAAACAGGAGTGATATAGGTAATAAAGAATTAACTGTAAAGTACTATTTAAACTTAGTATAAGTCGAGCTGGTGCCTGCTCTTCACATCACTGAGTGTTAACAGAAATAGCGTAATGAGGTAGCGAATGTGTGGTAGAGGAGTTGCGGGGTGCTGGGATGTGTGTGGAGAAGAGATAAAGTGATTTGTGTGTTTTTTGTGGCCGTGCGATGGAGGTATTAGTGTCGGATCAGCATGACTGTGTTAGCTGCCTTCTCACACGGGAGCCCAGGGTCAAAGGTTACTCAGCAGCCAGGAGCCCTTGAGTTTCACACCCCACTCATACCCCGCAACACCAAACACACACACACACACACACTCACTCACTCACTCACTAACTCACTCACTCACAAACACACACTTCATAACTCACTCATCACTCAAACGCGGCACTAAGCGTCCAGAACCATCTGACACCTGATCGTCCACCCTCTTCAAATCACACACTTCCATTTTGCTACTCAATCCACTTCACCATCATCATGCAATCACTAAACTCACCACACAAAATAACACTCAAACACACACACGTCATTCACTCACTCACTCCGCCACACACACACACCCCTCACTTCACTCACTCACTAACTCCACTCACTCACACCACCCAGGACTCCGGTAGTCACTCACTCACGCTCACTCACTCACTCACCACACACACACCCACACAAACACACCACTCACTCACTCACTCACGCACTCACACAAACTACACAACACACACACCACACAACACACACACCACCACTCACTCACTCACTCACTCACTCAAAAACACACACACACACACACCCACCACACACACACACACACAACACACACCACACACACACACACTCACTCACTCAATCACTCACACACACACACTCACTCTCTATCACACACTCTATCACTCACTCACTCACTCACTCACTCCACACACTCACTCCACTCACTCACTCACTCACAACACACACACACACCACACACACACACACACACACACACACACTCACTCACCACACAAACACACACACACACGCTCTCACACACACACACACACTCTCTCACTCACTCACTCACTCACTCAAAACTGTTCAGTCCATTCACATCATCTATCACCCCACACACACACACTCACGGCACTCACTCACTCACTCAACTCACACACACACGCACTTCACATCTCCTCACTCACTCACTCACTACTCACTCATCATCACTCACTCACTCACTCACTCAGTCACACACTCACACACTCTCACACTCTCACACATCACACATCACACACTCACTCACCACTCATCACCACTCAGACCAACCACTCTCACTCAACACACACGCTACAGAGGACACTCACTCACTCACACCACACACACACACACACACACCACCGCACACACACACACACAACACACACACACACACACATCACTCACTCATCACTCACTCACTCCTCACTCACCACTCACTCACTCACTCACACACACTCACTCACACACTCACTCACTCACTCACTCACTCACTCACACACTCACTCACACACACTATCACACACACACTCTCACACTATCACACACACACACACAAAAACACTCACACACACACACACAACACCAGGAAAGATCAGAGGGAAATGTTGTGAGCAGTCAGCGGGTAGGCAATCTGAAGGGTCAGAGGTCATATGAGCCTCCGGTGGTCCATTTTTGAGCCGGGCCGTCAGTGAGCACATTCCCGGAATGCTAACATCTCCCGCATTCTCACCGGTGCGGGATGCAAAAGCGCATTAGGTGCGGCGCGGGCATGTGTGAGCCCTCACGGTGTTCTCCAAACCACACCACAAACACAGCGGTATGGACAGAAAGGACACAGTTAAGCATGTGCATTACTAGAGCTTTGGGCCAAACTCTACACTGTGAAGTTTTCACTCATATCTTTATGATAAAACTATATTAACATATATATATATATATATGTGGTGTGTAATTGATACAATTATATAAATAAAAATAATAATGTTAAAAAATTTATAATTTGCTTTACTAAAGACTCAAATATATTTTTTGTGTGTGTAGGTTTTATAAATAAAAAATGTTTCAATAAAATTATATATAATGAAGATTTGTATTTTACCGAAGGTATAAATATTATAATAAAAATACATATTTTAAAATTATATTAATCGATATATATATGGATATTATATATTAAAGTTATACATTCATATTTTAATGTACATATCAATACAGACATAAATATTATATCTAGTGTATCATTTATTTTACAAATAAAAAAAATGGTAAAAGGGAAATAAACAAAAGTAAATGTAGTATTTATTTAATTATATAAGTATTATAATAATAAATACAAATAAATAGTATATTTGAAAATATACATTAATACAGAGACAAACATATAGTTCTTGGTGTTAGATTTTGTGTTTTCAGAATTAAAAATGCAATAAAATAATCATAATTAACTCTAAAAAATTGTATATGGAATATGTAAATAAAATAATTATGTGACTAAATTTTACATAGAAAAAATAAATGATAGTTTATAGTGGATGTATAATATAGTGATGTTGCTAGGGGTTATTGATGGGTGCAGGGATTTCTTACTGTCTGGTGTGAAAAGGGTCTGCAGTGTCGCAATTCTAATTGTAGTGAATTTGGACTGATGCCCTGTAAAAGATGGAATTCATTAAAGTGTTTTAGCGTATCGTGTGTCTCTGTTACACTGTGTTGCGATGTAACTCTGACACCCACATGGACGTCCCTGAGGTTAATGCGTGAGCTTGGGGGCCCCCGGGAACGGGCAGAAAGTCAGGTCCCCACAGGCGCGGGAGATTTAGGCAAGCCGGCGTGGTAAACAGAGCGTTAACTTCTGACCCGCTGCTAATGACTCGGGCTGAGACAAAACCGGCGGATAGTGCATTGACACGCCGGTTACTGAGATAAAGCTGCCCCGCTCGCCCGCCGCACAACAGAGAGAGAGGAGAGAGGAGAGACGCTCAAACACTCTCATTTCACACTCACTTATGCACAGTGCTGTCTCTTCTCTCTCTCTCTCTATCTCGTCTGTCTGAGCTGTGTTGTTTTTTTAACCTTTGGTGAATCTCGGATCATTTTTGCATTAGTTGGTTTTTATAATAATATCAAATGGACAGGATGTGAAAGGTTCTGAAAAAGAATAGCCACAATTGTGTGTTCATGTTCAAAAAATGATTGCATGGAAGCGAAACGGCAAGCGAATGTCATCTAGTGGAAGCGTGTGGTACGCAGCAAACGAAAATGAATTTTGATATCAACACAAATTCGGAACCCAACTTGTTTAGAATTTATGACTTTGATTTTTGAGTCAAACATGTCTCGGAAAACTATATATTTCATTTAAAAAAAAATATATATATTTTAATTTTTGGAAACATTTTTCTTTTTTTTCTTCCTTTTTAATTTTTCCACTTCAGCAACAACCTGCAAAAATCTAAAGTGTTCTCGTTAAGGGACCCAAACTTAAGGTCTGTGGTTAAAAGTTAATAAATAGATATAACTTTCCATAAATTTAATTTAGTTAAAATAATATCCCCTAAAAATACCCAATTCGGAACTAAAATACTAGTGCAATAATTTAATGAAATAATAATTTTATAAAAATCTGTAATTTTTGATGCAATCTATATTAATATATATATATATATATGGTGTTGTGTGTTGTGGTGTGGATAACACACCATAATTGATTAGAAAGGAATTTAATAAAACCATTTATATTTATAAGTAAAGGATAAATATTATAGCTATATATAAAAAAAACAAAACACATTTTTGGATAGTGAGCCGAACAGAGATGCTGTAGGTTTGCAGGAAAACCGAAGGTATCAGACTATGATCATCATCGTGTATGGTCTCAGTCAGTCTGTAGTGGTTTGAGTCATGTCGAGTTGATTGGAGTCACGGCACGATGGTTTGAGTTCCAGGGAAGCGTCAAGAGAGTAAAGTGTGTGTGTTATGAGCGCGGAGAGGCTTCTCTTGTTACAGGGCCATTGAAATAACATTGTATAGGGGTTGGGAGTGAGCTGAGATTATCCTAAACGATTAGCCGGTCACAGCATCTCATTCCATTAATCCACACACACACACACCACACACACACACACACACACACACACACACACACACACACTTCATCTCTCTCTCTCACAAAACACACACAAAGCACACACACAGAAACAATCACTCACCAATTACACACTCACACACACACACACACACTCACTCTCTCACACACACACACACACACCCGATCTATAAACACACAATATATAGTACACAACACACCACGCCGGGCCATTAATTACTTTCATCACCTCGCCATAGACGAACGAAAATTATTTGCTATGACGGAGTATAATTTAGCGCTCCTTATAAAGGTGCGAATTTTTAAGAGGTTGCTGAGACCTGCAGGTGCGTGAATCTTGAGTTCTGCACTTCATGAATCTTGCTGTGAGCGCAGAGAGTAACTGGATCGACCAATCAGCAGATAAAACACCCACAAACCCTCACCAGTGGATGAGTGACATCAGCAGGTCAGCTGTCAATCATCCGTCACTCACTCGTCCACTAGGTGGGGCTCCTGCACTGATGATCACCAGTGACCCAGTGTGTCTCAATCTCTCCGCAGGATCACGGATCAGCGCTTCGAGCGGCTGCCGTACTTCATCTTCGGCGACTTCAACTTCAGGTTGGACTCCAAGCAGGTCATCGAGGTCAGTCAGACGCTCTCAGTGTCTCACACAAACACACTCACACTCTGGCCATGTTCACACACTATTGCTGAAGCTCACTGCATGCAGTACTTGTGTGACCTAATGCAATACCTTACAGTAAGTTAAAACATTTCCCACAATGATTTTCCACTACAATAGGAAGTAAATAATAATTATATAATAGTAATAATTTTATATATTTAATAAAAAATATTTTGTAAATGCAGTTATATATTTAATTGTTTTAAAATGCTACATTTCATTAAAAGTATTTATTTTTTATTTATTTAAGCAAAATAAACATTAACTGAAATAAAATATAAAAAACAAAAACAAACTAAAATGACTGAAACTTTAACAAAAATGTAAGTGAAACAGAAAATGTAAAAATCCAATCTGAAACTATAATATTATAGAATGCACAAATTACACCTTGATGCTGTATCCCACAATGCATTGTGCTCGACTTGACCTTCCATTTCCAGAGTGATGAATGAACCAGATGAAATATGAAACGCACATCATCTTTACTCATCATTTGATCCGACTGATGAAAGTCACAGCACAGTGAGGTGGTCTAAACGTGAAGCTTTTATTGCGTCGTGTGTCTCTGAAGGGCCCTCACTTGTGTTTAAAGGCGTCATTAGCACACAATGAGTGTGAGAAGAGCCTCCTCACATAACAATGCTGCTGGAGGGCCGCTCGGCAAACACAGCTGGGCCCCTGAGGGCCCTAATGAGTGATATATGTGAGGGCCGTAAACCAGCTCATTGTTCTCAATCAGGTCCTGTGTGTGGCAGGGAGGAGGCGTTGTTGAATTGCTGCTTGAGCTGTAAAATGCCGACAAAATGCCGACACTGAAAAGCCACAAATCATAATGCATTTCAAATCGTTTGATTATTGTGTGTGTCTGTGCACAGGGTTCGGCTAATATTACCCACAATCCCTTGTGCACCAGTTTGTTTTCTGTCTGTGCATCCGTTCATCCATCAGGTTCATGGTTTGTATTAGTTGTCATAAACAAGCCTCAACTTTTTATTTTTAAGTCGATGTGTCAGATATTATAGAAGGCACATGTTGATTTGTAACACTGTATAAATGAAATGACAAGGCTAACCGGGAACTTGTGATATTAAGTGTTTTTCCGCTCTTAAATGAGACGGAGTGTGTTCTTGTGTTTTCGGTAATGCGTTATCTTGTAAAACTCAAACTTTTGAAATACTTAGTAAGAAAGCTAATACAGTGGGTTTAGAAAAGAATCCGTTTCCTTTAAAATAATCAGATTGTGTTGCTTTGCAGCCTGAATGAAGACGGACACGGTTTGTGTTTTATCCAGCTGTATTTACCCAGTGCTACTTATAACTAAAAAATTCTGGCTGCAAAGCAACAAATGTGATTATTTTAAAGGGGGTGACTCTTTTCTATACCCACTGTACATGATAGATATACTATTATGTTCACAAAAGAACTTTTTATTATAAATATATCCTTAATCCTGTTCAATCCGATAAAACAAATATCGTGCAGCACGACTGTTTTCAACATTGATCATAATCAGAAATGTTTCTTGAAGAGCAAATCGGCATATTAATGATTTCTGAAGGATCATGCATGTGACGCTGAAGACTGGAGTAATGATGCTGAAAATACAGCTGCGCATCACAGAATACATTGACGTTTAACAAGAGTCACATGAGCAACAATGACTAATTAAATATGTAATATTATTTAAAAATTGTTTTTATCAAATAAATGCAGCCCTTTGTGCGCAGAAGTACTTATTTTAAAATGTTTAAAAATATACGGGTGACTTATTTTTTTTTATATTATTTTTTTTTTATTTTTTTTTTAAGCCAATTCCATTGTGAGCATTTTTTTGCATTGTTTTTTCTGACCACCGGGTTCATTTAAGGCTGACGTCTAATATACTTCTCATCTGCTGGATTAATTGTTTTACTTCAATAGCGTTTTCATCTGTAAAAATGCACTTGCGATGCATGTAAATAATAGTTTTATTTTAACAGGGTGTTTAGTTTTGAAACCCTTTTCCCAGTCGGGGTTTATATGCTGCTCTCGATGGAAACACTACAGTACAATTCATTACCTGCAAGAGGATCATTGAGATGCTGACGTGTGTGTGTGTGGTCAGTAAATGTGACCTCTGAACAACACACACACACACACACGCTGGCCTAGTAAGCTGGTTTTGTGAGTTGTGTTTCACCTTTCTGAATGCTTGCCTCTGATGTCATCACCTGCCAGAGCTCGTTAAAATTATGACCCGCGCTCCTTATAGACGTCTGATTTAGAGGGGTGTGTGTGTGCAGTAAAGTGTGCAGCAATGATGGTGTAAAGCACATAAACAAGATAGCCTTGAGTGTGTGTCGTGTGTGTGTGTTGTCTGTGTGTGTGTATGTGTGTGTTGTCTGTGTGTGTGTGTGTGTGTGTGTTTTTGTGTGTGTTGTGTGTGTGTGTGTGTTGGGCTGGCAGTGAGGAACATAGTGCAACACTTTAATGACCAATTCCGTCAGCCAACATTAGTTTTTGGTCCGTAGCTCAACAAGATCGCGCCACTGTATTGATTTTTCCCTGCAGTTTAACTAGAGATTGATTTACACTAGTGCACACTAATTCACACCAGTTTATTTAAATGTGCATCTGATGAAACTCTACAATGATTGTGCTTCTGCTTGTGCACCATATTTAATAATGCAAATATCTAAATGCATAGTATGTAGTAGCAACACTGAATAAGATATTCAGACTTTAATACGAATGTATTTTTTCTGACTGATTCTTTCACTTGTTTAAAGATATTTTATACTTAAAAACACTACATGCATTAATATATTTTGAATTATTTAAGATGTAACTTTTTTAGATATTTTTATCACTTTAAACATCTTAGTATATATAGCACCTTTAAGTATCAATATATAATATTATAAAAGTATACAATAGATTCCCTAAATAATCTTATCAAATGCATATATATATATCCTAGTGTATGACGTTTAAAGGTATTTTAACATAAATGATACATGTATGCCTTAACAATCTGACATACTGTATATATTAAATACTATTTATATTTGTTTTATACTCTGATATTTTTAGGTATAATGTGTACTCAATTCTTTTATCATCAAACTATTTTTATAATACTTTTTATGTGTAGTATATTTAAGTATGTTTTTTCTTTTAGAATGTTAAATCACTATAGTGAAGGTAACTATCTTCAAAAATAAAACTGATTATAAATATTAGTCCTAACACTACATATACACTACACTTAACTATATATCATATGTTAATTCTAGTTATTCTAGTTGGTAACTATATATTTATTTCTACATATTATAATTTAAGACATTTTAAAGATACTATAGAGTACTTACTCAAATGTATATTAAATATCGATTTATACTTAACCTATACTCAAGGTATAAAGAAAACGAGTGTTTTGTTTGTTTTTTGCTGTGTATTTTCTTTTGATGAGGTTGAACTAAGGTTAAAGAGTCTCAGGATTCATATTTTAATGTCAGAGAAAATGAAAGTATGAGAATATGCCGAAATCCGTGTCACATGTGACCACCTGTGTGCCGTGGGCTCCGTTCGACCCCGCTGTGGCACAGAGGTGCATGCTGGGATGTGATGTGATGGGACCTCAGGGCTCTGCCGGTAGTGAATCAGTTTGTGTGGTGACAGTGGCGCGGCTGTGTGCCTGGACTCCAGTATATTTAAAATCCCTCCTAATTAAACTTAATAGAATGTAAATTTAATTTGTGGGAAAATGGTGGCCGTTCCAATCTCAGGATTGATAGGGGCCGACGGGCGGGTTAATTACTGACTTGATCTACGGAGCTCGTGACATATCTTGTGCTACTTTTAATTGGAGTGTATTGGCTGGTTGATGGGAGGACGCACTCGCTCCGACGCCCCCTATCTGCGGCGCTGGACGGCACATGTAGACATCAATCTCTCGTTCTTTTGTCCTCTGTCTTTCTGAGGGCCGAGCAGCATGAAATTAAAGGTGGGGCCGCGAGCGAGGCTTCGCTGTACATGACTGATGTAAACTGCTCATTAATGAGCAGTCAAAGGCTCATACTAAAACTTTCATTTTTCAACATTTGAAAAGCTTTCTATTGATGGCCTCACGCCAGTGCGATCAGTTTGTTTTTACACGGAAATAGAGAAAATAAAACTCTGTGTGTGAGTGCAATATTCTGTTATGTTATTTATTATGTTATGTTATGTTACATTACATTTTGTTATGCTACGTTGTTTTGTGTTATGTTATGTTACATTATGTATTGTGCTGTTATGTTTTATGTTACATTACTTTGTTATTATAAGTTATGTTACGTTTTATGTTTTGTTATGTTACGGTATGTTTGTTTTGTTACGTTTTATGTTACTTTATGTTTTGTTATGTTACGTTACATTTGGTTATGCTACTTGTTTTGTGTTACGTTCCGTTACATTACCTTTTGTGCTGTTATGTTTTATGTTACATTACTTTGTTACGTTATGTTATGTTTTATGTTACTTTGTTTTGTTATGTTATGTTTTATGTTACGGTATGTTTATGTTTTGTTACATTACGTTATGTTTTGTTACGTTATGTTGTTTTGTTATGTTATGTTACATTACATTTTGTTATGCTACGTTGTTTTGTGTTGTTATGTTACATTATGTATTGTGCTGTTATGTTTTATGTTACATTACTTTGTTATTATAAGTTATGTTACGTTTTATGTTTTGTTATGTTACGGTATGTTTGTTTTGTTACATTGTTATGCTTTGTTATGTTATGTTATGTTGTTTTATGTTACGTTACGTTACATTTGGTTATGCTGTTGTTTTGTGTTATGTTACGCTTACACATGTTTGGTGCTTTATGTTGTATTGTTTACCTATTTACTTTTTTTTTTTGGGTCTGTATGTTAAGTTATGTTTACGTTTTATGTTACTTTGTTTTGTTACGTTATGTTTTGTTATGTTCGTTTATGTGTACTTCTTGTTTGTTATGGTTTTTGTTATGATTACGGCGTAATGTTTATGTATTTGTTACATTACGGTATTCATTTCCTATGGTTCGTTTATATGTGTTCGGTTCGTTATGTTGTTTTATGTTACGTTACATTACATTTTGTTATGTTATGTTACATAATGTTTTGTGCTATGATATGATTTGTTACATTTCATTACGTTTTATGTTATGTTACGTTATGCTGTTTTGTTATAAGTTACGTTATGTTTTATGTTACCTTGTTTTGTCTTGCGTTACATTTTATGTTACATTGCTATATTTTGTGCTATGTTATATTTTGTTACATTTCATTGTTTTATGTTACATTTTGTTATGCTACGTTGTTTTGTGTTACGTTATGTTATGTTACATTATGTTTTGTGCTGTTATGTTTTATGTTACATTACTTTATGTTAAGTTATGTTACGTTTTATGTTACGTTATGTTTTGTTACAATACGTTATGTTTTATGTTATGTTACCTTGTTGTTTTGTTATGTTACGTTACATTTGGTTATGCTACGTTGTTTTGTGTTACGGTACGCTACATTATGTTTTGTTCTGTTACGTTTTATGTTACTTTGTTTTGTTCCGTTATGTTTTGTTATGTTACGGTATGTTTATGTTTTGTTACATTACGTTATGTTTTATGTTATGTTACGCTATGCTGTTTTGTTATAAGTTACGTTACATTTTGTTATGTTGTTTTGTTATGTTATGTTACATAATGTTTTGTGCTATGTTATGATTTATGTTACATTTCATTACGTTTTATGTTATGTTATGTTATGCTGTTTTGTTATAAGTTACGTAACGTTTTATGTTACCTTGTTTTGTGCTATGTTATGTTTTGTTATGTTACATTTCATTATGGTTTATGTTACGTTTTGTTTTGTGTTATGTTTTATGTTACATTACGTTATGTTACGTTGTTATGTTACATTATTACCTTTTATGTTATGTTACGTATTGTTATGTTTTGTGTTAGGTTACATTGTTTTATGTTGTTATGTTTCATTATGTTTTGTTATGTTGTTATGAATTGTTCTGTATACCTAATGTTTTATGTTATTTTTTTTTGTTATGTTTTGTTATGATATGTTTTAAGTTTTGTTATTTTATGTGTCATGTTATGTTTTATGTTGTTTTAGGATTGGGGTTAGGGACGTCTGTGATCTTCCACAACAGAAAAACATTTTATGTTACGTTACGTTATGTTTTGTGTTATGTTATGTTGTTGTATATTATGTTTGTTATGTTAATGACAATACATATTTAATAATAATACACATTTTAATAGGGTTTAGGTTAGTCTGTAGTCATTATAATTAACTTAGGGTTAGGGTCACAAAATTCAGCAATGTGTGCCCATTTAGACTGACGTAAGTGTGTGTGTGTTAACATTCTCCTGTGTGTGTTTGTTCTTCTAAAGTTATTATTATTATTACAAAAATGCTTTTTTTTTGTGTGATTACTTGTTTACCCATGACAGCATTTGCCATGATGCTAGGTTATTGTGGGTGTTGCTATGTGGTTGCTATGTTTTGAGAGATTTTTATCATGTTACTAGTGTGTTCTGGGTGGGTTCTTAAGTAAACATGAAAAAGACAGTTCTTTGCATCTGTTGTTCTCTGTATTGTTGAGTGGTGTGTGTGTGTGTGTGTGTGTGTTTTTGTGGTCTGGCTTGTGTGTTTGTCCATATGCGCTTGTGTACATGCACACATGGCAGAATCTGTGGTAGATAGAGACCTCGCAGCCGTCTGTGTGTGTGTGTGTGTGTGTGTGTGTTATTCGTCTTACCAAAAGCTCCATTCATCGTGTTGGCATTTGGCCCGTCATAAATCAAGGGCGGCCGTGGCATTAAGCTACACACTAACCATTATCAGGCTAATTAATTTTGGGACACCTCCACCATTAGTCCAGTGGTCCCTGTGGTTTCATGGGGAACGATAGAGACCCTGTACGCCGCCTGTCAAAACCCAACCATGAAAATACACACACTCACAAGTGTATCTCCACACAGCAAACACCTCTGCTTGTTTACACACATCGGATCTCCATCCAACAGTGTCAGACAGGAACGGCACTCATGCAGCGCACACTATACACTCACACGCCTGCTGCTGGAGTGAAATGTAGCCAAATGACTGAATGAGAGTATAAACTGATCAAAAAAATATACTATAGAGGAGAATAGATCACAATCACTTTGATGGTGGTGGAAAGATAGGTGGGACTGCTGGATAGACAAATCAGGTTATGTATGAGGCGGATGGATGGATTGACTATGGATGTACAGAAAGGGATGACGTAATGTGATGGATGGACACAATGGTTGGATGAACGATTAGATGGATATACTGATGTGATGAAATGATGGATGATTGATAGACATACTGATGATGATGGAAGAAAGTTGGTGGATGGAAGATAGGTGGATGATGGATGGATGGATCGCCTGATCGATGGATAAGATGGATGGATGGTATCAAAGATAGATAGGAATGTCATGGAACAAAATTCTTGATAGATGGATGAAGAAAGGTGGACAGATGTGATGGATGGATAAAAGATAGGTGGCATGGATGTATGTTTAAATATAGGTGTATTGAGG
Source organism: Sinocyclocheilus anophthalmus (assembly GCA_018155175.1). Taxonomy (NCBI): domain Eukaryota; kingdom Metazoa; phylum Chordata; class Actinopteri; order Cypriniformes; family Cyprinidae; genus Sinocyclocheilus; species Sinocyclocheilus anophthalmus. The sequence goes on along the minus strand of JADLZN010002658.1, from coordinate 78,957 downwards.
ACGACGGATGGGTGGATGTTTGAAAGATAGTGTAGTGGCTGGATGACTGATTATGGGTGATGGAACAGACCTGATAGATTGATGGATGTTAACAAATGTGTATGGACGGGATTAGATGGATAGACTGGGAAATGTATTGATAAAAGATAGTTCCCGGATGTATGATGTAAAGATGAGTGGACGGATGGATGGATGGATGGAAAGATAGGTGGTCGGATGGATGAAAAAATAGGTGGATGGACGGATGGATGGAAAGAAAGGTGGGTGGATGAACAAATAGATGGATAGACTGATGGATGGATGAAAAGATAGATGGATGGATGGACACGACGTGATAATGTGATGGAAAGATAGGTGGATGGATGGACAGATAGATGGATGGATGGATGGATGGATGGACAAAAAGATAGGACGATGGATGGATGGATGGACAGAACGATGGATAAAATATAGGTGATATGGATTTGATGGATGATGGATAAAAATATGGATGGATGGAAAGATAGATAGATAGATAAATAGATGGATGGATAGATAGAAGGATGAATGGGTGCTAGATAGTAAAACGTTGTTTTAGTCCTTTGTTTGTTGGTGTGTTTTGTGTGTGATTTGTGTGCGTTTCTTGTTTTCGGTCTAGTTCATCAGGAAGAGTTGCGTAACGATGTGTTCATTTCTTTAGCACAATACGCCTCATCATTCAGCGTTTGGTCCAGATAAACCCACATGATCTCTGATGGCCTCGTCGGATGGACAGGCACCTCTTTTCTCCATCTGTCCCTCCCGCGTGTTTTTAAAAGCGCTAACAAAGAGTGTCACACATCGCGGGCGAGCGACATGCCTTTAATCAGAGCCTAATTAAAACAGAGAGAATGAAGAACAGCCACAGACTGTTCCTCTCACAGCCTCATTAACAACAGGCCGTTTGAGCGCTCTGTCCGGCGTCCCTGGGGCTGATGTTGGCACAGCTGGAGCGGAGCGACGGGCGCGAGGGCTTCGCCTGGCACAGACATCACAGGACCCAGGCCCTTACGGCATCATGACTCCATTCAGAGCGTCAGGACTGACCTTCTGCTCCACACTTCAGAGGCCCATACTACATAGTTTATTTTTATTTTATTTGTAAGTTTAATCTACATGATTGGTTTATGATTTTATGTTTAGATTATTTTTTACTTTATTTTATTTTTATTTTATTTTTTTACGATTTCTTTTTATTTTATGATTCAGAGTTGTGTTTTTTTTTTTTTTTTTTTTTTTACTTTTTTTATTTTATTTTATTTTTTCACATTTATTTGATATTTTTTTATTTTAACATATGTGTTATTTCATTTTTTGTTAGTTTCCGTTTTTTACTTTTTCATCCATTCTTACATTTTTTTGTATTTTGTTTTAACTTTTTATTTTATTTTTATTTAAATGTTTTTATTAGATATTTCTTGGTTAAGTCTTCTATCGTATTTTATTTCATTTTTTTATATTAATTTAAATTTTTTCTTTTGTTTTTGTTTATTTTACTTATCTTTTTGCTATTTATGTAGTTCTATTTAAATATTTTCAGATAATTATTTTTGTATTAGTTATATTACTTTATTCAATTATATTTTATTTGATTTTTGTCTGTTTTTATGTGATTTACGATTCTTGTTTATTTTTATATTCCTTGTATTTTTGTATTTTATTTTCTTATTCATTATTTTGTTTTTATTTAGTTTTTTCATGTTCTCTGTGTGTTTGCTTTAGCACTGTTTATATTTTTTACTGTTTATCTTTCTTTATTATATTTGCACGTTACACTGGGTTTTATATCGTCGTGACGTGTAGTTGTGTCAGAGTTGTTGTGATCAGGCCTTTATTTCTCATTTCTCAAACAATCTTAATCTGACGGCAGCGTTCAGCAGCTCTGATCCTGCGGGAGGTTTTATGTTCTCTGTGTGTTAGACTCGTGTCCGCGGCTGGCTTTCAGATCCTCTCACTGACTACTCAAACCCGCCGCCCGTCAGTTTAAGAGAGCCATTAAGTTGGCCATCATCAGAATGCTATCATACAGAAACAAACATGTGCTTGACCAGCCACAACATCAGCATAACAGTTACTGCTCAATTATTTACCTCCAACTCTCTTTGCAGAACCCACAATCCCATGTTCCCTGCATCTCCCTCCTGCATCATCTGTTTTTCTTTTTCTCCTTGTAGAAAAGCTCACAGACAATTTGCGGGCTATACATATATATTTTTTTAATAATTACATTCTGGCTCGAGAACTCCGGTCTGACGCACGCGGGTTCTCGCGTTATTTCCTTATCACTTCTTGTGTGTGTTTTGTTGTGAAACGTAGTTTGCGGAGCAGACAGAGCTGTCGGCGATTCTTCCTGACAGTGAAGTCATGCAGTGTGAACACAGCAGCGACTGAATGCTACCCCAGATAGTCACGCAGCGTGAAAACAACGGCGATCCGACGAGTTTGAAAATCGTGCAGCGTGAACTCGGCATTATACACTTACTTCTTTTATTATTAAAAAGTCCTTTATGTATTTACACTCCTGGTTACTGTAGCTATACAACTAATTAAAACACAATTGCAAAAGAAATTTCCTTACTTAAAATAAATATTAACTGAAAAATAAAACAAAAATAATGTGTGTGTGTGTGTGTACAGGTTTGTATATCCTGGTGGGGACTTAAACCTGACTACACACAGACTCATGGGGACTCGTGTCACGGTGGGGATCTAAATTGAGGTCCCCACGGGTACAAAAGCTTATAAATCATACAGAATTAAGTTTTTTGAAAATCTAAAAATGCAGAAAGTCTCCTGTGAGGGGTAGGTTTTAGGGGTAGGGTTGGTGTAGGGCAATAGAATATAGGGTCTGTACAGTATAAAAACCATTACGCCTATGGAGAGTCCCCACAAGGATAGCTGACCAGACGTGTGTGTGTGTGTGTGTATGTGGTGTGTGTGTGTGAGAGTGTGTGGGAGGACCCTCTTCTCATTGCTTTTGTTCCTGATTTCATCAATCAGAGCGAACACGTCATGTTTCTCAGCTATTGGCCTGTCAGGCTCATAAAGGGCCTGCGCTGGGGTCACAGCTCGAGGGACGGCCGTGAAAAATCGCTCAAAACCGGACGACAAAGCCCACCCAGAAAACCAGAGCGGGATCTCAATCACACGCATGCACTGTAGTCTCGCTTTAGTCTGACCAATGAAAAGGAAACAGCATGGAATAAGAAATTACATTTTGCATCAAGAAAATGAAGCCTAGTTCAAACACCTTTAAGATTCAGCCCAAACATCTCTGTGTGTGTAGTGCAGACACAATCTACTTATCATTACTGTAATGCAAAAAATGACAAAAACACACTACAAAATTACAAACTTTCAATTTAATTGAAACAGAACGTACAAAACGTTCAAATAGTATAATATATATTTGGTGTCTCGATACTAAATAACACTGTTTACAGCTCAGATAATATTATTTTTTTCGTAATAATTCATGTAACAAGCATAAAACCTTTACATTTCTGCTGTTAAACCTTCTGAAATGCTGCCTGTACAAAATAAATAAATAAAATTTAAATATAATAAATACAAGTAAGATAAATTACGCAAAAAAAAAAAAAAAAAAAAAAAAAATAAAATAAAAAAAAATATGTCATGAATTAAACACATTACGGCCAAACTCGTATACTGTAATGCAAAAATTATAATTCTCCTAAATCTCTCAATCTAATTCCTATTACCTGTAATGCACAAACAAAAGAATATAATAAAATACAATAAAATAAAATAAGAAACCCCAAAACGTAAATCATAATATACCTGATACACAAAGACGTCACCATCTGAATTAAATATTTATTTTTATTCCTTATTTTCTCTTTTTTATCAATTTTCAAGTTATAGGTCCTCACAAATCAGTTTATTTTAAAATGACTGAATAAGTTTAAATACATCGTTCGGTTTCTTCTTGATTTTTTTTTTTCTTTTTTGTTTTTTTTTTTTTTTTCGCATCCTTCCCCACATTCCTCTCTCTCTCCCGCTCTCTCTCGCTCTCTCTCTCTGGCGGCGGATCATTTGATGAACTGGTGCGATAATTAAAGGCAGTTAGTGTGAAGAACGCGTCACTGGTTCCCCTTGTGTTAGGCGCTAGTGTAGCGGCTACCTTTCGACTGTAACACAGAACGCCATCACACACTCTCTTCTCTCCCCACCTCACACTTGCACAACTCTCTCTCACACACACGCTCCTCACACACCACACACACACTCTCTATCGCTCTCTCTCTCTCACACACACTCACACATGCTACGACTCTCCTCACACACACCTCACACCACGAACACCACGCACGCCTCACACACACGCCACACTAACACACCCGCACACTCACACCACACACACACACTTCTCCTCCCTCTCTCTCACACACACTCACACACAGACTCTGCCTCACACCACGCTCACCCTACACTAACACACCAGCACAGACTCGCACACTACTACACACACGCAACGGCACCACCTCGCACACACACGCACACAGACACACACGCACTCACACATACACACACGCACACACTCACCTGTGCACACTCACACACACGCACACACACACTCCACTCTCTCCCTCTCACACACACACTCACACACACACAACACACACTCTCTCACACACACACGCACACACTCTCTCACACTCACTATCTCTCTCCCACACACACACACTCACACACCCACAACTCTCACACACACACTCACACACACTCACGCACGCACACGCACAGACTCTCACACACGCACACACACACACAGACACACAACACACACACTCTCGCGCGCACACTCACACACGCACGCGCACACTAGGGCTGTGCGATTAATCGAAATCGAATCAAAATCGCGATTTGAGACATTGCGATTTCCTAATTACTCTGTTCCAGAGCAAATGCATGACTGCCAGCCTTGAGTTGCAGTCTTACTAACCAATAGAATGAGCGCACTTCCGTTCTCCCCAATCAGCACTGCTTTAGTCAACTGCGTAAACACCCACCATTAAATAAAAATACGGATAGCGGGAGAGAGACAGAGTGGGATTATGGCGTCTACTGGATCAAATCGATAGTTAGGCAAATTAAAACTAAAAAAAAAACATATGCAACTTAAGCTTCGAAATGACAAACAAAAAAGGTAATTTCCAAGAGCTGAGTCACAGCGCATATCAAGAGCTCCCTTATCGGTTCTGTTTTCAGCACTGGAGAATATACGACACAAGGTCCTCCCCTTCGGGCTATCCCTGTCGCCTCGTGTCTTCACCAAGGTCGTGGAGGCAGCCTTCGTTCCATTGAGGGAAGCGGGCATTTGTGTTCTCAACTACCTCGACGACTGGCTTATACTGGCCCAGTCCCGAGCGCAGTTTGTGCGAACACAGGGATATGGTGCTCAGTCACCTCAGCCGATTGGGGCTTCGGTTCAGCTGGGAAAAGAGCAAACTCTCCCCGTTGCAGAGGATCTCTTTTCTCGGCATGGAGCCGGACTCGGTCAACCTATCGGCACGTCTCTCAGTAGAACGTGCACAATCGATGCTGAACTGCCTGGGGTCCTTACAGTGCAAGACGGCGGTTCCACTGAAAAAATTTCAGAGGCTCCTGGGGCATATGACATCCACAGCCGCTGTCACGCCGCTCGGTTTGCTTCATATGAGACCACTTCAGCACTGGCTTCACGACCGAGTCCCGAGATGGGCATGGCGACACGGCACTTACCGTGTTTCTGTTACCCCGTTCTGCCGTCAGACTCTCAGCCCGTGGACAGATCTTGCATTTCTTCGGACAGGAGTATCCCTTGGGCTAGTATCCAGGCATGTTGTTGTGTCAATAGATGCCTCCGCCAGGGGCTGGGGTGCTATGTGCAGTGGGAATGCAGCTGCGGGCTCTGGTCGGGGCCCCGACTGCAATGGCATATCAATTGCCTCGAGTTGCAAGCAGTATGGCTGGCTCTGCGGCGCTTCAAGTCGCTGCTACACGACAAGCACGTACTGGTCCGTACGGACAGTACTGCGACCGTTGCGTACATCAACCACCAGGGTGGTCTATGCTCCCGTCGCATGTCACAACTTTTCCGCCATCTCCTCCTCTGGAGTCAGAGGTCATCTGAGGTCGCTTCGCGCCGTTCACATCCCAGGCGAGCTCAATCGTGCAACCGACGAGCTCTCACGTCAGCCCGCCATTCCGGGAGAATGGCGACTCAAGGTAGACGTGTTTTGCCTCTCCAGACACTCCATTCGCCAGTTTGTTTTACTCCCGGGCCGAGGACCCCTCGGCAACTGACGCACTGGCAATGCAGCTGCCTCGGGGCCTACCAATATGCGTTTTCCCCCAGTGAGCCTTCTCGCCCAGACACTGTGCAAGGTCAGGGAGGAAGAGGATCAGGTCCTGCTTGTGGTAGCGCCATATTGCCCAGTGCGGGACGTGTTCCCGCACTAAATGCCCGCTCGCTACAGCCCTCCTTGTCGCATTCCTTCTGAGGATGGATCTCCTTTCTCATAGAGGTGGCACCCCTGCTGCACCTCGTCACCCGACGTGTGGAAAATCTCGCACTTATGGTCCCTGGAATGGACACCGGAGTTTCTAGGTGGGCTTCCCCCCAGCGGTAGTACCACCATCCCTTCAGCTGAGCCCATCTACCAGACACACTTACAGGGCTGAAGTGGACCTGTTCATCGGTTTGGTGCTCTTCCGCCCGCGAAGAGCCCCGTCGATGCCCGATCGCAAGTCGTGCTTTCTTTCCTGCAGATGGTTTGGAGCGAGCGGTCTCTCTCCCTCCCCCTGAAGTGTATGTTGCCCGCCATTGCCTAGTGCTCATCACGATGCTGTAGACGGTAAGTCTGTGGGGAAGCACGGCTTGGCCATCAGGTTTCTCAGAGGGGCAAGGAGGTTAAATCCTCCGCGCCCTCACCTTTTACCATCTTGGGATCTCCCCTCGGTCCTGACGGCCTTGAATGAGGAGCCCTTCGAGCCTCTGCAGTCTGTAGAGCTTAAGTTTCTGTCATTAAAGACGGCGCTCCTCACCGCATTGGCCTCGGTCAAGAGGTTAGGGGACCTCCAGGCATTTTCGGTCGACAATTCGTGCCTAGAATTCGGGACGGGTAACGCTCACGTTTGTCCTGAGACCCTGGCCTGGATATGTGCCCAAGGTTCCTACCACGCCTTTTAGGGATCAGGTGGTAAACTTGCAAGCGCTGCCCCGGGAGGAGGGAGACCCAGCCATCGCTCTGCTCTGTCCCGTTCGCGCTCTGCGCATTTACGTGGACCGTACGCGGAGCTTCAGGACCTCAGACCAGCTCTTTGTCTGCTTTGGAGGTCAGCAGAAGGGAAAGGCTGTCTCCAAACAAAGACTTGCCCACTGGTTAGTGGAGGCTATAGTCTTGGCATACCAGGCCCAACATTTACCATGCCCCCTCGGAGTGAGAGCTCACTCTACGAGAGCAGAGGCATCTTCTTGGGCATTGGCGCTGGGCGCCTCGATAGCAGACATCTAAGCTGCCGGCTGGGCGACGCCTTTTTAGAACCCCCCCAACCGTTTTTTGCGAGATTCTATAATCTCCGTGTAGAGCCCGTGTCCTCTCGTGTACTCGCCTCAGGTAGGCAGTAACACCGGACCTGCTCGGTGTCGATCACGCTTGCTGCGCCATTCCCCTCTACGGACCGGATACGTGCGCTTTTGTGCTCCTCAATCAGTTCCCCATGGCGAACCCTGGTGGAGTTCCTCCCGCACCCTCGGCGGTCAGGCGTGGCGGAGCGCCAGACGCCAGGCTCAGCACTCGTGTGCATGCCCAAGGTCAGCCCTTGTGATGGGCTAGGTGCCCGTGTGTAGTGATACCCCCTTCGGGTGATCCCACATGTGTATTCTTCCACGGTACGGCTCCCCTCACGGTAAGCCCGTGTCTTTCCCTGGCAGTCGTTCACTGCCATCTCTGCTGCGTAGTTATCTCACCCCAGGCGGGTTGAGTCTACCGCAGGGACTTCCATATGTAGTACTGCCCTGGGGCCAGTCCATATGTGTAATTCCACATGATACCTCCTATATGTGGGATGTGGCTTCCGTAGCGTCCCAACTGGGTACGCTTTCCCAGTGTTATCCAATGTACCACTGTATGGAACAGCAGTGGCGGACACCTCTGCCTAGCCGCTGTCCTATCTTCCGCCCCAGCTGGTGTGGGGGGTCTTGCCGGCTTCCGCAGGGCACTGGAGAGGGTCAGCAATAGTGGCATTTTCCATACGGATCCCAATTCGTCAGTCACTGACGTAACGTAGAACGTGACTGACTGAATGGGAACGTCTAGGTTACTTGTGTAACCCTCGTTCCCTGAAGGAGGGAACGGAGACGTTACGTTCCGTCGCCACAGTTGCTGTACCACCGCTGTACGGCCGGGGCACGTAGTCTCGGCTCCTCAGCGAAAAACTGATGTGCGTTTGCACGCGCTCTCCTTTTATACCCGCGCTGCGGGGCGGGGTGCGCGTGGCGAAACACGCATGCCAACTGTCATTGGCTTGTTTAGTTTACACTCGAAGTTGATTGGGCTCTCGGGCGAGATCCCAACTCGTCAGTCACTGACGTAACGTCTCCGTTCCCTCCTTCAGGGAACGAGGGTTACACGTAACCGAACGTTAGTAATAGCTTACTTACACGGAGTTCTAGTACAAAAAGAACTGTAGGGGTATTGATGATCCTTTCATTTAGGTTTCCATGACCAGAGCATTGAGCGAGCGGAGCGTGTGGATGAAAATAGCTGCAGTTGTTGTGCAATAGAACATTCAAAGCAGGCTCATTAAAACACAAACGCACACACACATGAGATGAAATGTGCGTAGATCTTTACTAAATACACCTGGATCATAAAGCCTGTGAGAAGCACACACAAGATAAAATGCACTTGAAGAACGCTTGGTTTAAGAACTGACGTCAATGAAGAAACACACTTTCTAGTGTCAAGTTCAAATAGACCATAACTGCGGGGAACTGTGGTCTATTAAAACGTCTCTTGATGTTTTCTGGATTTTAGAATTTACTTTAAGAAAAATTAGCTTGGACAAAGTGTCAGGCTTCAGGATTCGCTGTGCCCGAAAACACTCGCTGAGCGCTGGAAGAAGCACTGGGAATGCTGGAGATTTTGCGGTAGGGATCCAGCACTGGTTTTCCAAAATCCTAGTGGTGTAGGTTAATATCTTCTGTACTCTGTAGTTCTGTATTTAGACCTATATACAGCTGTGTGTTAGCTTAAACTGATAGCTACAGTTTAACTGAGATTATTTAATAAATACGGAGCTCCGAATATAATTCAAATTAACAATTAGTTTCTACGACGTCAGCAGGTATTATTATTTTTTAAATGAATTTATTATTATTTATTAATTTTAAATAATAATGATTTTAATAAGTAATTATGAAATATAATAATTCGTTCCACAATTTAGACCTACTAAAACTAGGGAACGAACGAATTAACGAACGAATGAATTCGTGGCAGCTAAGCCTAAACAAGAGAACAAATACTTAATTCGTGGCCATAATGTAGTCCTAGCATAAAAGAGAACTAGCCTATTTTAAATTCGTGGCTGTGATTTTGTCTGCATGTTATGATCGGGGCTCCGTACAATCTAATATAACCTTAGCCTAGCTGTTTATTCATTTATTATGGTACGTAACTAGCTCAGCTTTTGCTGCACCATGTTTGCGTAGCGCATCCTCGTGCTTTCTAGCAATGTGCCGCTTAAGATTCCAATATGAATCTTTACTAACTTTCCCCGCACTCCCTCTCAGTTTCTTCTCCCTGCTCATTCTTAACTTAGATTTTTTACTTTACATTTATGTATAAGGCTTGCAACTTCATTGAAACAATATCTGAACTCCATAACTGCTCTACTATTCTCGATCTGGAACAAGCAAATCACCAAACGGCATTCTGGGTTGAGCGAGCGGCACTGAGCGTATTGAGCGAGCTGAGTGGAATCTTCAGAAAGGCGCTCTGCGCTTTTAAGGAAATATTACCACTCCGCTCACACTCCGCTCCGCTCACATGCTCTGGTCATGACTTAGTATAGCTACTCACTGACTCCCAGAGTGCATTGCGGTATGAATCAATTATGCAGTTGCTTTGTTTTACAGTTTATTTTATTTGTCAATTTTATTTGTGTCAGTAGTAGCACAACAAAAAAAGCAAATAAAATGGTTATTGTTACAAATAATGAAAATAAATGAAATTGAATTGTTACCATTGTTGTGATTCGCGTGTGTATTTGGGGTTTCTGAATGTTTAAGTCTGTGTGTGACTTTAGCATGTTACCACACACTATTTAAGGATTATATAAACCCAAATAAAAGCATCGCAAGGTATTTATGAAAAATTACATTTGAAGAAGTTCACAAATAAACACACAAAAAAATACACTGATTTAATTAGAAGATAAGTCACCTTCTAAAAGCAACCTATTTATTTTCTTTCTTCCCTTGAAACCAAATAACTCTGACCTAAACGTCAATTTATGATGTTAGCTTATGTGATGTTCTCTCAAATATTTCAATTGTGTTGAAAATTCAACATTCAATATGACTTTGGGAAACGAGTGAATGCAGCTAGTGAAAGATAACTGCAGACATGGAGGAAATTGGTTAAAAGTCTATTAAGACTCTTTTTCTTTTCTACTTCTTCTTCTGTTGTTATGTTGCACATTAGCAACATATTAGTGCACTGCTGCCTCTCACTGCTTTATTAATGTCATTGGTTCCTTTGTGGCTACTTGAATATTTTAAGTAAGTGTCACTCAAAACAGTAAGTCAATTGTTTTATTTGCCTTGAAAGTAGCTGTAACTTAATAAAACCTAGTAAGTATAACAACTAAGTAAAATTGCTAATTAAATCTAAGTAAGGTAAACTATTGGATTTTACAGTGCACTCACACACTCTCTCTCTCAACACCACACCATCACGCACGACCCACACTTTCGCACACGCAAACACACACGCGCACGCACAAACATACACGCACACGCAAAACGCACACTCCACATCCACTCTCACTCACACACACACACACACTCTCTCACACTCACACACATGCACACTCACACTCACACACACGCACACACACACACTCTCACTCACACACACACACACTCTCTCACACTCACACACACGCACACACACACACTCTCACTCACACACACACACACTCTCTCTCTCTCTCTCACACACACACACACTCTCACACACACACACTCTCTCTCTCTCTCACACACACACACACACACACACACAGAGAGAGCGGCTGATCAGCGCTTTGAGACTCACTTCAGCTCAAGTGTTGATCTGCTCGTCTCTCTAATGAGTGAATGCAGCGGGTTAATTCATTAAGAGTGTCATTATGATGCAGTAAGTACTTCAGATTGCTCTGCCGACTCGATTAAATCTCCTCATTCTCTTTTAGGCCTGTTTCTCATGAGAAATCATCAATAAACCAGCTGTTTATTTGTTTCATTCAGCACGTGTTTGAAGCGAAGCGTCATTATTTTATCAGCGTTTGTGGTTTGCGAGTGTCGGTCGAGGTCAGCGTCTCGTTAATTGTTGCTTGTTGAACTTCATTGATTGTCGGTAATGAACTCTGCTGAGGCTCTCGTTAAAGGAGAGCGCTAATCTCTGCTTAATTGAGCCGTGGAGCGAGAGGAACGCTGAAACGCTGATTAATCTCATCCGTGTTCAAACGAGAACAACACTGTTTCGTTTATAGTCATCACTAGGCTTTGAGATGAATATTTTCTCTCTCTAGTCAGTTTCGCTGCTACGTTTTTAAGTTACATTTTTTTCATCCAGTTTGTGACCATATTTATGCTTTGTTTGCTTAGTCATTTCATTCAGGGTTTTTTTTTATTAGTTCCTCTTTTGAATTTTCTTTCAATTTTCTCTTTCCTCAAAACAATCAGAAAATAATAAATAAATAAATGCGTACATACAATTAATTCAGAATTGTTATGACTTCAAAAGTTTAGATATAATATATGAATTGAATACATTTATAGCAATCAATTCTACAATCCTATGATATTTGTAAATCAAATCAAGTGTCATTTATTATCAAAGTCGTTTAATTAAAAAAAAAAATTTTTCAGGAGTCATGAAAACATATAACATGCAAATTGGGTTGTAAAGCAATCTTCCTCTTGTGATTTTACAATTTTCTTCCCCTCGCTCCTCCCCAAAACTATCAGAAAATATTAATAATAAATAATAATAATAATAATAAGTAAATAAATAAATTTAATTTCAGAATTTTTATGACTTCAGAAGTTATTTAGATACAATATTTGACATGAATACATTTATAGCAGTCAATTCTATAATGTTTGTAAATCAAATTGAGTGGGATTTCAGATGCGTCCCGTGTGTGTTCAGTCCTTCGGCTGCAGTGTGAGCATGTTTAATAGGTGATGTGGAATCCGCAGGGAGTGTGTGATCGTGAGATCTGCAGTGGGTTATGCAGCGGTTTGGGTGAACAGACATTAACCAGTTTTTGATGACCATCTGTGCTGCCTGGTTTCAACATGATCTGCAATGAAACAGCAGTGTGTGTGTGTGTGTGTGTGTAGCAGGTGGATTGATGTGTAAAACAATGATACTTATCTCACTTAAACCATGAACACACACACCTCATTACTAACACAACACAACCCACAATGAAGCATCTGCTCACCTCCTCCTGTCAATACCTTGTTCTTTGTGTGATTGTGTGTGTGATTGTGATTGTGTGAGTGTGTGTGTGTGAGTGAGGATTGGTGAGTGAGTGTGGTGTGTGTGGGTGTGTGTGTGTGTGTTTTTGTTGTGTGTGTGTTGTGTGAGTGTGGCAGTGTGTGAGTGTGTGAGGAGTGCGTGATTGTGTGGTGTGTGTTTTGTGAGTAGTGAGTGAGTGTGGTGTGTCCAGTGTGGCAGTGTGTGTGTGTGTGAGAGTGGTGTGTGTGTGTGTGTGTGTGTGTGTGTGTGTGTGTGTGTGTGTGTGTGAGAGTGAGTGTGTGTGTGTGAGTCTGAGTGTGTGTGTGTGTGTGTGAATAAAGTGAGTGAGTGAGTGAGTGTGTGTGAGTGAGTGTGAGTGTGTGTGTGTGTGTTGTGTGTGAGTAGTGAGTGAGTGATGTGTGAGTGAGTGGGAGTGTGTGTGTGAGAGAGAGAGAGTTCATATTTGTGTGTGTGTGTGAGAGAGAATGTGTATGTGTGTGTGTGTGTGTGTGTGAGAGAGATTGAGTGAGTGTGTGGTGTGTCTGTGTGTGTGTGTAGTGAGGGTTGTGTGTGTGTGTGTGTGTGTGTGTGTGTGTGTGTGTGTGTGTGGTGTGTGTGCGTGCATGTCTGTGTGATGGTTCTTCTTCTCTCTCTCTCTCTCTCTCTCTCTCTCTCTCTCTCTGGGTGTGTCTGTCCCCCCAGTGCTGGAAGGTCATGGGGGTCAAAGTGATGAATTTTTATGGGCCTGTTCCTTGTGTTTCAGGCCTGTTCTATTCTCCTTGCGCTGCACTGACTCTCAAAGACTTCCAGACCGGCCAATTTGTCCTGCCGGGCTCTAGAGAATGGCCCATTTGAGTGGTTAAATACCCAGAGGGGCGAACACACACACACAGCACCTCTCTCGCATCCCACAATGATTTGTGGCCCGGCCATTATCTGCGGCGGAGAACAAACGCGCTCGGCCGGGACCCGGCGGTATCGGAGGCCCTTGGCCCTGCTGCCCATTGTTTTACAGAGATTTCCCAGATGTTGGAATGGCCAAGATAAATAGGCGGCTTTATCCTCTCTCTCCCACACCTCTTTATCTGCCCTCGTCTCTTTTCAGCGCACGGACCCCCTACATTGAGTTCCTCCACCGCAGGGACTGATGGGAAAAGAAGCGTGTGAGATTTTCAGGGAGTGTTAAAGTTAAGCGACATAGTAAAAACAAATGGTGCTGACGTTAATGCACTTACTGTACAGTGCATAGAGCTGTCACTGATTCCAAAATACGAGAATCAGGGAGAATATTGTGTGAATATGTAATCAATAAAAATGTAACTGTTGTCTGATTATGAGTGCTTTGAAATGCAATATAATCTAATTACAAGTACTTAGTTTTTGGAATCTGATTACATTTAATCCAGATTGCATGTAATCAGTTACTAACCAGCACCATCAGTGCTCATGTGTGAGTTGAGACACTGCATGGCCAAACTAACTAGACTTACTGTGAGACTAGTGAGGGAGAATCAGCTGCTAACTTTGGTTAGTACGGACTTAAATGCAGTGTTTTCACGTGTAAAGACCTGATGCGCGCTAGAAAGGAACGTGCTGTTGGTAACACTGTTTACGTGGATCAAACTCCTGATTATCTTGACCTGCAGACGTCCATATGAGACTCGTGTTGTTGATATTGTGATGTTTTCAGGCAGATGTGTGTGAATCGGCTCCAGTAGAGAAGCACGTCACTCCGTGTCCACATTTACATGCTAAAAACACATTTTTACTGAGCATACCTGAAATGTGATGATTCAGTTACTGTTCAGAATTGCTAAAATTGCTCATTTCTAGTAGACTGATTTATTTATTTGTTTTACTTTGAAACAATATTCGCTCAGAGATTGCTAGTAAATTTCACAAGTAATTAAAAAGAAATGGCCAGGGTTATTATAGTTAACTAAAACGTAAACTAAAAATAAAACCCAAAAAAATTTGTTACTTGGTAAAAAAAAGTTCGCTGAAATAAAATGTATAAAAAATACTTCAAATGCATAAACTAATAAAAAATATACATTTTGAATAAATAAATAAAAAATATGTTATGGAGAAGATAGACAGAATTTATCTAAAAGAATATATAAAATTATAATAAATTATATATATATATATATGATATAATGCTTAAACAATTGAAACATGGTATAGGTATATTTACACACATTAGAACTAAAAATATATACAGAATACATAAAATTCATAAATACTAAATATACATTTTAATAATACTAAAATGTAGTTATTTATCTATCTTATATATATAGAGAGAGAGAGAGAGACTTGGTCAGAATTAAATTTATATAAAACTTATAGAATTATATATATATGCTTATATTATTAATGCTTACAATTTAGCAATGTGATAGGTATATTTACACCCCATTAAGAACTAAAAAGATCCCACCCAAAAAAACATAAAATTCATATAATACATAAACAAATATACATTTTAACATCATAAAAATGACTGCTATCTTATATATATATATATACTGAATCTAAAATAAATATAAATTGTACAAAATACAATAGAATTATATATATATATATATATATGTAGGATCTCCGATCAGGATTTTTGGCAGCGATACTGAGACCGATTTCCTTGTCCGGCGATACGATGCCGATTCTGATGCTTCACGCTTTATATAGACGGTTTCATTGGGTGCACGCGCCTGGCCCGAAGTTAACTCCCGGTCTGTGCAAACTGTTTATCAGTCTGGCTATGACAGACTGAGTTGGGCTCCAGTGGCTGTGCTGTGGTATGTTTTTCCCATACATTTATTTATTTGTGGCATTCGCCACAATATCAAAACTGACCGATTTTCCAAAAGGCTTCATTGAATAAACATGAGCACGTTCTGCACGTTTAAAAATCAAAACAAGGCGCGGGTGGTTTTATATCACTGTTTTTCTGAAGGAAGACTATCTTTAGAAATTTTTCGATGTCATTTTCATTTCATATAGCATGTTATGTGCCTGATAAAGCAGCGTTTGTGGGGAAAAAGGGCTTTCAGCGCTGCTTTGTGTACAGCCGTTACTGGGGAAACCGCTGTTTCTCCCGCTTTAAAAGCACCTCCTGCTGGCAGAGAATAAATTAGCATTTTCAATAAATCCTCTATTTAGGCAGCCAAACATATGTTTGCTTTTCCTCATATCCACAGGCGTGTGGGTTCACTGCATTCTGATTATTTGCGGGTGGGTCGCAGGTGGATGAAATAAATCATAAATGATGCAAATATTAACTAAATTTTTTTTTTCATGAGGCAGACGATTTTGTGTGTGTGTGTTCGTTCGCCTGATCGGGAAGTAGCAGTGACAGAAACGTTTACATTCCAGATAAAGTTTGAAAGGAGTAAAGCCTGTGTTAATGCTATTGAGTAGGCTAATATGGCCAAAGAAGATATTTTGTTTTATAAATAAATGTTCACGATCAGCGTATTATGTTACCGTTATCCCTTACAGCTCCGACGAGGTTTTGTTCCATACTCCACGCTGTGATAACTCACAAAACTATTTTTAGCCATGCAGCGCGGAGAGCCGCTTCAGAAACGTTCCGCGGCTGGCTGATAAACACAAGCAATGACTAGAGCAGCCGCAATCAGCTCCGGTTCCCGTGGAGCCGTAACGCGCTGCAGACGTGTGCAGTGAGGCGCAGATCAGCTCTAACATCACTGAATCTGCTGTTAAAAACTGGACCATCTATTCAACATATAATCATGCTAAACATACACGACAAATAGCTAATTTTTCATTGTTTCTCGAAACGTCATAGCATTTCCACACCGGCGAGGACATGACTGCGGCGCCAAATCATTTATGTCCCACGCATCATGTCGTCCGTCACTGCGTTGTACGTCAATCAGCTTGCGATCGGATTCGTGAGAACGGGCCAAGTGTATGATTACCGATCTAGTCATAAAATGTGATTATCGGCCGCTACCGATTTCCGGCCGATGAGTCGGACATCCTAATATAGTATATTATATATTATTATATATATCAATGGGTCATTGGTAAAATATTCAATATCAATAGTATTGTGTAATAGAAATTATACTAGTGTCCAATATATCCATTTAGTATAACATATCCTAGTTGGCTTGTGCTAAATTTGATGGAATTGATGCATTAAGTGTGTATTTCGCATTTGGGAAACGCTAGGAGCTGTTCTGTCACCTATTAGAATAAAGCTTCAATCTGTAATGTGGCTTTTTTTCATTTTCATGGATTTATGACTGTCCGCGATGTTCTCCCTCCGTTCCCCTCTCCTGTTGTCTCTAATCCCGCGCTGTCCTCAGTTGCGCATTTTTCCGCTGTAATGTCAGAGCTGATAAATTATGGATAAAAATCATGTGTCAGTGTTGAGTGCTCAGGGAACTTTAGGTCTTCTATCGACACGGTGAAGCACGTGCTCCTGAAGCCCGAGCACGAGGACACCCTTTACTGCGGCTTGATAATCGCCGTCCGCACAGCATCGTGTGTTGGCCTGCACACATGGGGCTTGTTGTAGATGTGTAACTTTTGTGCCACATTTTTTCTGACTGTGTTGACATTCACTGACCCGGTTGTTTTTAAAGGTGCCATAGAATGGATAACTGTATTTACCTTGGCATAGTTGAGTAATAACAGTTCTGTGCATGGAAATTACATAGTGTGAGCCTCAAACACCATTGTTTGCTCCTTCTTATGTAAATCTCATGCATGCAAAAGACCACAGAAAAATAGGCGAATCAGAAAGACCACCGCTGGGGCGTTACAGTCACTTAATGTTACGCCCCTCCAACATTTGCTACCCGCCCATCTTTCTTCCGCCGCCAGCCGGATCAGCAGAAGTTCTCCAGGTGTGTAAGAAACAAGCCGAGGACAACAGCGAAATGTCAGATCATGGAATAAATGTAAATTTTCAGGCTGTTCAGGTGATGTGATTTGCAGGGATGGGTCGGGTCTGTATTTAGAAAGGCACGGAAAACAAATAACGCGAGCCACTAAAGGGACATGGTTAGCCGCTTGCTAGTGGTAGACTGTTACATTACAGTACATGAAATTTCACTTACCACATAAACAGAGCAAGGAGAGATGACTGAGCATGATGGCGAATTATTTACAGATCCTGAGCAGCACTGACAAGCATCTGATCTTGTCAAATGTGTGGTAAGTACTGCCGCTGTAGTTTACACAGAGCATATCTTGAAAGTGAAAGTAAAACGATCGTGCATTCGAAAGCCCCGCATATTAATAGCGGCTCCCTAATGCCCACATTTTATATACAGTATAACTACCCAACGATAAAATTGCGAGAGAAAGTATTGAAATATAATTTCCTGTGTTTCTTTCCCGCTGTGTGGCTACTGAAAATGAGCCGCACTGTGAAACAGCCAGTCAGAGCAGAGCTCAACATTATTATTCATGAGCCTTCCAAATAAGGTAAAAACAGGCCATTTCATTCTAGGGACAAATCCTAGGGTTGTAAATGGACATGTAAAACCACTTCTGGAGATGTTTTGCCCTTGCCTAAGCCACATGCCTTCTGTGTAGATATCAGAGAACCATTTAAAATATTGTATCAATGCATTCTATGGCACCTTTCAGCTAAAAAGCTGATGCATTTGAGAGGTCAATCTTGTGTCCTATTTAATATCTCTATAAATTATATATATATATATTTTTAATATAAATTGGGCTTTGATTTATGTGTTGGTTTCTATCATATATTATATATAGTATATATAGAGTATATATCGTATAGATATAATGTGTCGCGGAGCAGCAGACTCAGCATTTTAGAGTGATTTCTGAAGGATTTTGTGACACTGAAGAATGGAGTAATGGTGCTGAAAATACAGCTGCACATCACAGAAATACATTACAGTTTAACAGATACTCACATAGAAAACAGCTGTTTTACATAGTAATATTTCACAATATTGCTGCTTTTGCTGTGTTTTAGATCAAATAAATGCAGGCTTGGTGAGCAGAAGAAAAAATCTTGCTGTTCAAAACTTTTGACTGGTAGTGTATATATATTTACAGTTTTTGTAATCTCACATGAACTTTGCCGTTTTTTGTTTTATATGTATTTGTATTTTTGTATTTTACATAATTTCAAATGATTTACAGTACGTTTCGTCTTTATAGACGTAGTTTCCTCTGAATTTCTTCATTCCTGCACTGATTCGCTCTCAGTCTCTCAGTGTTTATTGTCTCGTCCTCGAGTATGAAATGAATGTTAACATGATTTGAGACGAGGTCAATGAGTGCGCGCTCAGATTGAGTTTATGTACGCTTCTGGCTGAGCGGCTGAAGTCACATGACCCGCGTCGGCGGCCAATCCCAGGCCAGTGTGCTCGGTCGCGTGAGTTTGTGTTGATTGACCATTGGTTGTGAATCGGACCACGTTTAATTAATAACGTGTTTTAATAAGCTGCAGCAGAGCACATGATGAGGTCAGGAGGAATGACTGTGTGTTTGATCTGATCACTCACTGTCAGTCAGTCTCTGACCCATACACACTCTCTGTGCTTGATCCATATATATATATATTTTATGGGTTATTTTATTTATATGCACATACATATTAATAAAATATATTTTAAAATTTTTTTTTACTTTAAGTTGACATTTGAATTCAAATAATTGATAGATTTTTTCTATTGTTACATATTTATCTTGTAATATATATAGAGAGAGCGAGAGAGGAAATATCATATATTAATTTATACATATAACCCAATATTAAATTTACATTTGTTTTTTTTTTACTTTAAATTGACATTTGAAATGTAAATATAAGCTTAACTCTCTCCATGAATTAATTTATTCCCTGTTTCTGTGTAATTCCTAATTGGTCAGTAGTGTCATTCTGTGCTTTAATATTTGAGTCTAATGATTTTAAACTGTATAATTGATCATTGACTCATTGATTTCTCTTTCTGCTCAGAGAATATTCAGTATTTTGTGTGTGTTGAGGTGTGTGTGTGTGTGTGGAGTGTGTGAGTGTGAGTGTTCGTTTGTTTGTTTTTGTTTGTTTGTGTATGAGTGTGTGCGTGTGCTTGTGTGTGTGTGCGTGTGTGTGTGTGTGCGTGAGAGTGTGTGTGTGTGTGTGTGTTGAGTGAGTGAGTGAGTGAGTGTGGTGCGGTGTGTTTGTGTTTTTGTTTGTTTGTTTGTTTGTGTCTGGAGTGTGTGCGTGTTGTGTGTGTGTGTGTGTGTGAGAGCTTTTGTGTTGCGCGGTGGTGTTGTAGTGTGTGTGTGTTTTGTTTGTTTTGTCATAATGTGTGTGTGGTGGTGTGTTGTTTGTTTGTTTGTGTAGGAGTGTGTGGCGTGTGCATTGTGTGTGTGTGTTTGTGTGTGGGTGAGTGAGTGAGTGAGTGTGTGTGAGTGTGGTTATTTGGTTGTTTGTTTGTTTGTTTGTGTATGTTGTTGCGTGTGCTTGTGTGTGTGTGTGTGTGTTAGAGAGTGTGTGTGTGTGCGCGTGTGAGTGTGTGTGAGTGTGTGAGTGTGTGTTGCTGTGTGTGTTTTTTTGTGTATATGTGGTGTTGTTTGTGTGTTTGTTTGTTTGTTTTGTATGAGTGTTTGGCGTGTGGCTTGTGTGTGTGTGTGTGTGTGTAGAGGGTGTGGTGTGTGCGTGTGTGTGTGAAGTTAGTGAGATGATTGAGTTGTGGTGTGTGATTGTGTGTGTTGTGTGTGTGTTGTGTTTTTTTTTTTTTTGTGTGTGTGTTTGTGTGTTTTTTTTGTGTGTGTGTGTGTGTGTTTGCGTGTCTGTGTGTGTGTGTGTGTGTGTGTGTGGCGTGTGTGTGTGTGAGAGAGAGAGAAATATCTGTGTGTGTGTGTGTGTGTGTGTGGTGTGTGTGTTTGTGTGTGTGTGCTTGTTTGTGTGTGTGTGTGCGTGTGCTTGTGTGTGTGTGTGTTGTGTGTGTGAGAGAGTGTGTGTTCCGTGCGGTGCGTGCGTGCGGCTGCGAGCGAGCGAGCGTTGTGTAGGTGGTGTGTGTGGTGTTTGTGTGTGAGTGTGTGGCGTGTGTTTGTGTGAGAGTGTGTGTGTGTGTGTGTGTGTGAGAGTGTGTTTGAGTGAGTGAGTGAGTGTGTGTGTCGTGTGTTGTTTGTGTGTCGTGTGTTTGTGAGATTGTGTGTGTGTGTGTGTGAGGGGTGTTTGTGTGTGTGTGTGTGTGTTTGTGTTTTGTTTGTTTGTATGTGTGTGTCTTGTTGTGTGTTTTTGCGTGTGTGTTGTCGTTGTGTTTGTGTGTGTGTGTGTGTGTGGGTGTGTGTGTGCGTGTGTGTGTGTGAGAGCGGGTGTGTGTGTGTGGTGGTGCGGGTGAGTGTGATGTGGTTGGTGTTTGTTGTGTGTTTGTTTGTTGTGTGGTGTTG
This sequence comes from Sinocyclocheilus anophthalmus, assembly GCA_018155175.1. Taxonomy (NCBI): domain Eukaryota; kingdom Metazoa; phylum Chordata; class Actinopteri; order Cypriniformes; family Cyprinidae; genus Sinocyclocheilus; species Sinocyclocheilus anophthalmus. The sequence continues at coordinate 57,796 of JADLZN010002658.1, read as the reverse complement.
GCTGCGTGTGTTTGTGTTTGTTTGTTTTTGAGAGAGTTTGTTATTTCATATTAGTAAATAGTCATATCCTAAATGTCGGGTATGATGTCATTCAGGTCAGTTAAAGAATACCTGGGGCCCAATCGAGTTTCTTAGATCCATCAGAATATGAGCAGTTGTCTTTCAGTAAGATGCGAGTCTGTTTTGGTCTGCTCGAGTTTCAATCTCAGCAGCAGCAGCGTTTGAGTTTTTCTTTCTACGGTTTGATCATTAAGAAGTTCTTGAGAAAATGCAGAGGCGAATGAAATGCCCGATCTGTGACTCTTTAGAGGAGTTTTTCCAGAGCTATTCATTACAGAATCAGCTTAATGAGAGCAAAGCGCATTAGTGGCTCCCGCTGCTCCCAATGACTGAAAGATGGAGCGATTTGTTAGAGAGCGGCTTAAGCTGGGAGCTGTTTGTTCTGATCCTCGGCTTTCTGACATTTCCCTCCAAAGGGTTTGTCCTGCCGGTTTTATTGGCTTGACCTGATTAGCTAATCTGTGCTTTGAATTTCAATGGCTTCTCGGGCCGGCCTGTGTGCGCTGGGAACCGGATTACCTCATTCAGCGGTCCTCAAACACAGATGGCCGAATGTTTAACCGATTGTTAAAAGAGTCGACAAAAGGGAGTTTAACGGAGCACACAGTCTTTAAGCTCAATGCATGCAGAGGAGTAAAGAGAGATGCTCCTGTGTTGATGTTGTGATGCTGATATTAAATCGATGTCGTCTCTTCTTCTTCTTCTCCTTCTCCTCAGAGTCTGTGCTCGACGGCTAGCATGCAGACGGTGAGATCCGCCGACACCAATGAAGTCGACAAACTCATCTTCAGAGAGTCAGACAATGACCGCAAGGTGAAGCCTTCGCTCTGATTTAGTAATGAAACACATCTGTTCAACCTTTATATATATATATATGTGACCCTGGAGCACAAAACCAGTCATCAGGGTAAATTTTTAGAAATTGAGATTTATAGATCATCTGAATAAATATGCTCTCCATTGATGTATGGTTTGTTATGAGATACAACTATTTGAAAATCTGAATCTGAGGGTGCAAAAAATCTAAATATTGAGAAAAGCATCTTTAAAGTTGTTCAAATGAAGTTCTTAGCAATGCTTATTACTAATCAAAAATTAAGTTTTTGATATATTTATGGTAGAAAATTAAAATGTTTAATATCCTTTACTTAATATCCTAATGATTTTTGGCATAAAAGAAACTCATATAATTGTGAACCCCTCAATTTATTGTTGCTATTGCTACAACTATCCCCCACGCTTAACAACTGCTTCTGTGCTGCAAGGGACTTACTTTTTTTTAAAAGTAAGTCTCTTGCTGCCCCCGAGGCTAGCGCATTTATTGAATCAAAATACGTAAAAAAAATTGTGAAATATTATTACAATTTCAAACAGCTGTTTTCTGTGTGAATCTCTGTTAAACTGTAATGTATTTCTGTGATGCGCAGCTGTATTTTCAGCATCATTACTCAATTAGTTCTCAGTGTCACATGATCTTCAGAAATCAGTATAATATGCTGATTTGCAGCTCGAGAAACATTTCTGATTATTATCAATGTTGAAAACAATAATATTTGTGTGGAAACTGTGATGCATTTTATTTTTCGTGATTTACAGATGAACAGAAAGTTCAAAAGAACAGCATTCATTTGACAGAATTTTTTGTAACATTATAAATACCACTTTTGATCAATTTAATGCGTCCTAGCTGAATAAAATATACATTTCTTTAAAAAAAAATCTTACTGACCCCATGTATGTACAATAGTGTCTAACCAATGCCATGCACTTTATTCGTAGTATAGAGCATAATTTCTGTGATGCTGAAGCTGATGAAGATGTGTTTTTATTCTCTGACAGGTTCTCCTGCAGCTGGAAAAGAAGTTCTTTAGCTACATTAACCAGGACGTTTTCCGGGAAAACAATGGAACGCTGGTAAGCCACTCGTTCAAGCTCCTTTGGCTTTATTTTAGCTGCTTGATAACGGCGTGAATGTTTGACTTCTGTCTTCCTGAATGAGACGCTTTGATGGAGAGCAGCTGCGGAGGAACTTCATGGATTAAGACGATTAACAGCACACTGGAGATCATTGTAGATGCAGGTTATGATGGAGAGGTCAGACTCCGAGTCCTCAAATCAACGCTTATCAAGAGACGCACAGCTGTGGGATTCAATGCATAACATACTAATAGCATATTACATTACATTCCCGTGCAGCAGTTTAATTTAGTGCAATTATTTGTAAAAAAAATTAATATATTATAATAATTATATTAGATAAAAATTAAATAAAAAATGTAAATAAATCAAATGAAAAACTAGCCGATTGCATCCACCGTTCACATCATCTTGCACACGAGGTGCGTTTAAAACGGCTCGTGTTTATTGTGTTTGAAAAAAAAATAGCTGTATGAACGGCCTGTTAAGTGCGTTAACATCAAAGTTTCTTTCAGCTGTGAATGTCATCACAATCAGTTCATTAGTTCATGATTCTTTGTTTCTCATATTTACCAACCCTTATTCGTCTGTTGTGCAGCTTTATCTCTTAGGATATTGAATCATGCTTTCATGCAGTGCTGCAGTACATCTGAACCAGCTTTAGTTTAGTAGTACTGATTTAGTTTTTTATATATTGACATTTTTTATTTATCCTTGTAATTTTAGCATTTAATTACATTTTTCGTATTTTTTTTTGTTTTTAATATGTTTTTATATATTATAAAATTATTCCAATTTATTTATTAAATTGTTTTTTTATATGTTGATACGTTGATAAAGTTTTTTATATTTATTTTGTGTTAATTTCTTTTAGTGATCGAATTAAACTGAATGCATATGAGAAGTTTTGCCTTAGCACCTATCTGATATTTTTTATTTCTCTTTTCTATATTGTGAATCTATGTTTTTTCTATATTTTTATATTTTACTTTCATTTTGATATTAAAGTTATGTAATTAGTTGTAATGTTTTTTATCATTTTATTATACGTTGTTTTTTTGAATGTTTAGTTTTTATTATTATTATTATTTATTTCAAGTTTCAGTTTTAATTTTAATTTTTGTTATCAAGTTACCTCAATAAATGAGAAGTTTCAAGTGGCAACTAGCTGAAAATGTTTTTAATTAATTTATCTATATATATTATATATATATTTGTATATATAATATATATTATATATATATATATCACATAAGATCTGTTTTTTTTTTTATTTTAATTACATTTTATTTTCCTTTTAATTTAAATTTTATTACGTTTTAGAATTTGTTGTGTGTTTTTATTTTTTTTATTTTTTTATGTTTTATCTAGTTGTTATTATTAGTTACATTATTACACATAATACCCAACGCACCACAACACACACTCACAACACATCACCAAACTGACACACACACAGCTGACTCAACCACCTTACACACACAGACACACTCACGAGACGCACCCCGACACACCACTCACATGTGTGTGTGTGTGCGTTGTGTGTGTGTGTGTGCGTTGTGTGTGTGTGTGTGCGTTGTGTGTGTGTGTGTGCGTGCGTGAGCGCGTGTGAGTGTGTGGGTGTTGTGAGTGTGTGTGTGTGAGTGTGCGTGTGTGTGCGTTGTGTTTGTGCGTGTTGGCGTGTGTTTGCGTGCGTGCGTGAGCGTGTTGGTGTGAGTGTGAGTGTGGGTGTGTGTGTGTGTGTGTGCGTGTGCGTGCGTGTGTGTGGTGTGTTTGTGTGTGTGTGTGCAGTGTGTGTGCGTGCGTGCGTGAGCGCGTGTGAGTGTGTGGGTGTGTGTGTGTGTGTTGTGTGTTTGTGAGTGTGTGTGTGTGATTGTGAGTGTGTGTGCGTGCGTGCTGAGCGCGTGTGTGTGTTGTGTGTGTGGTGTGTGTGTGGTGTGTCGTGTGCATGCGTGTGTGTGCGTGCGTGCATGCGTGCGTGCGTGCGTGAGTGTGTGAGTGTGTGTGTTGTTCGTCGGCATGCGTGTGTGTGCATGCGTGCGGTGAGCGCGTGTGTGTGTGTTTGTGTGTTGTGTGTGTGTGTGTGTGCTGTGCAGCGTGTGTGTGCATGCGTGTGTGTGCATGCGTGCGTGAGCGCGTGTGTGTGTTTGTGTGTGTGTTGTGTGTTTGTGTGTGGCGTGTGCATGCGTGGGTTGCAATGCGTGCGTGAGCGCGTTTGAGTTGGTGATTATGTTATGGATGTCCCTGATGGCACATGAGAGATAATCTGTGGTCTGCGCTACTTAACACACCGTCTCAGGATGCCGGAAACAACTCCTCGAACGACGAATGTCCCTCCCGCGCTCTCGACTCCACAGCATCCTCTTCTCAACTACTCGAAGTTGTACCGGCTTTACAGATATTTAATTCGAGGCGCGCGTCGAAATATTATTGTTTTTGTGCAATGAGTAATCATTGTCTGACATGATGAATACGTTCCATGCTATTTGACTTTTGCCATGATAAATTGGTTGTGTTTAGTCGATATAGCCACGAAACTGTATAATTAATTAATCCCGGCGGCTGTCAGTCGGTGAGGATGGAGCGCTCTGATGAGGATTTGGGAAGATTAAATTTTCCGCGGAGCCGTTGCGTCGAGGGGCCGGCGCGAGTGTGTGTGTGTGTGTGGTGATTGGGTGGGTTGTGTGAGAAACGCCTCCACCCCACTACTCTCATTGAATTTGCTTCATGGTCTCTTTATTGAAACTTTATCATTTGGATGCCAATTGTGGAATACCAGAGGGGGGGGGGTAACTGTGATGAACTTCTCCGTCTGTGCTCGTCATGCGGGCCGCGTACACGCCGCTACATCGCTCAAACCGCAGTTTTTAAAAGTCAGAATAAATAAATAAATAACAGGAGGCTCTCACCCGACGCGTGCCATATTTCAGCTGTCGTTCCCGCGGCGGCGGCGCTAATCAAAGCAAGCTTGAGAAAACGCTGCTCGTATCATCGATCACATCGGCCCGTATTAGCGCTTTTATCAGTCTGATTGGGGTGATATTGGAAACCGATCAGATCACTGCTCGTTAACTCAAACACGTTTCTGTACAGTATTATAGTTTGAGGTCTGATTTCACTTGTAAAGTCAGGTTTACTGATGTAGTGCTTCACATAATACAGATTCATTCACAGCAGCTTTACAGTAGAAACAGGGGAACCAGCATCAATGATGCACAGTTCTTCAAATATCAGTCAATTCAGTTTGACTGCAACTGTGATATCAGCTATAACGTAGCTCTACTGAAGATCATATAGACTGTAAAAAAAATAAATAAAAGAAAGATTATTGGAGTATGTTTTACAATCCTACATCCTAGCACACCTGAACATCTTAGAACCACTCGTAACCCCCGGACAGCCACATAGTAACCACTTAAAACATCTAGCACCAATCATCTAGCCCACATAATAACCACGCCAGACAGCCATCCTAGACCACCCATAACCCCTTAGCAACCACACAGTAACCTCCCAGAACATCTTAGTAACCACAACAGTAACCACTTAAAACATCCTAGCAACCACATAATAACCACCCAGAACATCCTAGCAACCACCCATAACACCTTAGCAACCACACAGTAACCACCCAGAACCCCTTAGAAACCCAATAGTCCACTTTAACCTCCTAGCAACCACATCTAGCAACCACATAGTACAACCAACATCCTAGCAACGCAGAACACCTTAGCAACCACATAGTAACCACACAGAACATCTTAGCAACCACATAGTAACCACCCACAACATCTTAGCAACCACATAGTAACCACTCAGAACATCCTAGCAACCAACATCTTGGCAACCACATAGTAATCATCCAGAACTTCCTAGCAACAACCCAGAACATCTTAGCAACCACGTAGTAACCACCCACAACATCCTAGCAACTAACATGTTGGCAACCACATAGTAATCTTCCAAAACTTCCTAGAAACAACCCAGAACACCTTAGCAACCACATAACAACACCCTGACAACCACCCACAACACATAACCTTAAGCAAACCACATAGTAACCACGGACCAAACATCCTAGCAACACCCAGAAACTAGAACCCACTAGTAACACCCAGAACATCCTAGCAACCACCCAGAACACCTTAGCAACCACATAGTAACCATCCAGTACACCTTAGCAACAACCAAGATCATCCTAGCAACCATCCAAAACTCATTGGTAAAAATATAAAAAATATTTTTTTAAAAGTTGTAAATAAAACAAAGGTTATTGTAGTATGTTTTACAAGAAAATGCTATTTCAGTGTTTATACTTCAAAATTTCTCTTTAATTCAATGTTTTTTTTTTTTTTTTGCTTTTCTTTGCAAAATTTACGAGCAATTCATGAGTAGAAATTGTTTCTGCACTAAATGTCTTTCAGTGTAGTGGCATGAGCATAATTATTCAGCAACCTGATTCAGTAGTTTCAAGAACAGCCAAATCAATACATTTTACTGAATATCAGTTGTCGTTCAATTGAAGACCATTAATATTCAGTCAAATTGATCAGATTAGAGTTTCAATGTTTTAATGCTGTTTTTCTTTTATTGTAAAGACAATATTATATTGATTATTGACCATAACATAAAACATTTAGCTCTCTTTTCATCTGGTCTGAACGTTTCTTAACACTAACTACAGTTGCAGTTGCAACTCTTAAATATAAAAAAATAGTAAAGATAGATATAAAAACAAATTATAGATGTACAGATATGTTTTTCTATTCTTCAAGTACAAGTTTCAGACATATGAGCACCAAAATTGCAATGAATGAAACACCAGTTTATTGCAATATAGTGAAGTTGCTCATGTAGAGGCTGTAATATTTGATTGGCTTTAGTTTTTGAGCATTGATGATGTGTAAGTCGATCATGTGAACGCAGCACTCACGTCTGACTCAAAATAATGCATTTGTCATAAATAGTGTGAAAATATGGCTGCTGCAATGAAAGTAAAGTTTGTGGTGTAAAACTCAAATTAAACGACCTCTCACCCCGGCTCTTATCGATGGCCTTTAATGGCCTCAGCTGTTGTCAGAGCTCTTATTTGACCGTACATAAATCAATGCACGATTACGGCAGGAGACGCCGTTCGGCCCAAACCGGACGCTCCACGGCGAGGCTCTGTGATTTAGGACGGCGGGCGTTTATTGGGCTGAGATGGTGGTTTGGAGGAGTTTGTTTATTTTATTTATTTTCGTCTCCTTCACAAACACACGCTCAAGGTCATCGGCACTGACGGACCGTGAGCGGGACGAGGCGGGTTTTACTGCTGACCCACCAGAGCAGCAAATCACTCGGCTTAATTGACCCGCATGAAATGTAGTGTGAAATTTCAGCCCGTGGGTCTCTAGCTGCTAAATGAATTACTCAACATTCACACACACACACACTCACACATGCACTGTCACACACCACCACACCTCTCACACACACACACACACACTCTCACCTGCACACCTCACACACACTCGCATTCACTTCACACACACACACTCTCTCATACACACACACATACACTCACACATTCACTCTCACACACACACACACCCACTCACACAGACACTCTCACCTCCCGCACACACACATGCCCACACACACACACACACACTCTCTACACACACACACACACACCAGTCAGTCCTCACACCCTCACACCACACACACACACACACACAGATCCACACACACACACACACACACACACACACACACACACCACAGTCACACACACACACACACACACTCACATACACTCACACACACACACACACACA
>JADLZN010002658.1:0-47500 GCA_018155175.1 Sinocyclocheilus anophthalmus | reverse complement strand
AACTATTTTTCCTGTCAGCCGTTATACTGTGATCGCAGCACGCACTCTTCAATCTCACACACAAATGCGGCGGCATGCTGTACATCATTTCATATTAAAGCGCGAAAGAAACTACGAGCATAAAATGTCACAGTTATGTCATCAGTTTAGTCATGAAGTTACCAAAATGGTGATCAAATCTGCTCTAAAACTGTGCATGCATGTAAGTGTTTGTTATTTGAGTCAGATTTAAGAACATGTCTCTGAAATGCAGTGGTTTTCTGTCGTGGAGCAGCAGCACTGTGTCCCTCATCTAACACCCGATTCAACTCCTCAGCTCATTACAGAGACTTTAAGAGCTGAAGAGAGTCAGAAAAGATGAAGAGTTATGAGAAACTATGATGCGTGTCACGTTCAGCAGCAGAAATAACCTCATAACCAGCTTCTGTGACGTCTGTCCGTCAAAGAACTAAAGAAAAAAGAGCAAAACAATCACTTCTGTAGCTTTATGGATTCATCTGTATTTAATTTAGAATTTATTGTTTGATAACTTTATTCCATTTCTGTATATTTCCTAGGGCACAGGTTGCTAAATATTACATTTATTGCAGTGGGTTTATGTGAAGATTGTTTTAAGTTCACATAAATTAGAAGTTGTTATTTTTTTAAAGTCTAATAAATGTTCCAATCGACAGCTCTCAATTATACTGTAAAGTTGAATGGCTAGTCAATGGTTAAATATTAGGAAAAAAACAATTTCATAGAGACATCAGTAGTATTTTTGGTACCGTATACTCGCTCCGAATAAAGATGCCACTAAACAAATATAAAAAATATACTGTCTTTGTTGTTTCTGCATTCATTTGAAGATTGAAAGTGAATTTAGTTTACTATGATTATTAAAGGACTAGTTTGTGCATAATTTTTCATTTTTCATGAATTATCGTCTTTTGAGCTCCCCAGAAGAAAGTCATGGTGAACTGTGCTATTAATAATATTAACAAACCTTATGTGTTGAATGCATCTGAAATATACCCTTCTACATACAGTAAGTTGTGTGTGTGTGTAGGTGTGTTTGTGTGTGTGATGTGTGGGTGTGTGTGTGCGCTTTTTTCTACAATTGTTTTTGTGTGTGTGTGTTGTGTGTGTGTGGTGTGTGTGCGGGTGTGTGTGGCCGTGCGTGAGTGTGTGTGTGTGTGTGTGCGTGCGTGTGTTTGTGAGTGTGTGTGTGTGTGCATGTGTGTACGTGTGTAAAGTGATGAATGTTGTTCATTTGCCCTCCTGAACCTAAGACACTGCTGAACACTTCACTGCCGCTCAAATAATCACACACACACACACAGAAACACACTCTCGCGCTCACACAAACACACACATAACACACACACACCAGACAACACTCTCTCTCTCACACACACCACAGCAGACACCACGCACACACACTCACAAACATAAACACTCTCTCTTTCTCACACACACACACGTTTATCTAAATAAGCACATGTCAAAGACTTATACTCTTAAAGCGAATCATAATAACTACTGACTAACTCAAAAGGAAACCACATTCACTGTATTTCAGAATCATCTTGTATCTTTGAGGAGGTTTTGACACATGCAACTAACTCTCTTTTGGAGGCTGTTTTATTCACACAACACACACTGAATATAAGTCCTAATTAATTTAAACACATTAATAAACTCTTGAGTGTTTTTATCTTTGTTTACTGTGTGATTATTAATTATCAGTGCTGGTAGCTGTCCGGCACCCACACACATCACACACACACACACACACATGCGTGATGAAGGTGTCATGTCCCTGTTTGATTATCCTTCTCATAATTAATGTGTACACACACAGGCTAATTATTCTGTGACATTTGATTAATGACTTTGGAGTCTCAGTGTCTCAGACAGAGAGGACAGCTGGGAAATGATTGATGAACACACACGCCGCACCACACAGAAACTGACACACGCACACACACTCACACACGCACACAAAACACACACGCACACTGCACCATCTCTCACACGCGAACGCCCACCACTCTCTCTCTCTTCAGCACCCACTCTCACACACCACCACACAAAGACACCCACACCTCACACACACACTCTCTCACACACACACACTCTCTCTCTCTCTCTCACACACACACACACACACACACACACCACTCTTTCCTCAGCTCCTCTCTCCTCACACACACACACAACTCTCGCTCTCTCTCTCTCACACACACACCCACATCTGCTTCAGCTTCACATCATAACAGTTTCCTTACTGAGATACAGATGACCTGTGCTGTGATTGGCTGGCCTCTGTGTGTGTGTTACATTGTTCATCAGGGCAGGAAGTTGCTGATACTGTGTTGATATGTAAATGTGGGCGGTCTTATGTTAATGAGCTCATTGTTTATGTATTACACCTGCATTGACTCTCTCTCTGTTTCTGTGTGTTTGTCTCCAGCTCTTAGAGTTCGACCGAGAGCTGTCTGTGTTTAAGGAGCGTCTGCATGAGCTGGACATCTCGTTTCCTCCGAGGTACGAACAGCTGCAAGCTGAAAAAGCTGAAACCCGACCAGAGCTGTCAAGTTCTTAAAAATCAAATCAAAACTGTCAAGATCGGACTTAGGATCGCACTTTCATTATTTAGTGATGCACTGATTCTCACAGCTTTTGTGTGCTAATGGTGCACAATGAGTTGTTAAATTTAAAGCATGGTTTTGAGAAATAGTATTAATAATAACATAATTATATTTACTACTATATCAATTTTAGAACTTATTATCAAATGTATATTAATTGAATACAATATATTTATACAGCGATAATATTTATTATAAAAGTATACTTTAATTTATGAGCTTATAACTATTCTTTTATTTATACATTTTAAATGTAATTTTTTTATAAAGTTTTATTCATAAATAATAACTAGAATTTATTATTTTAAAGTTGTAATATAAATACGAATGAAAATTAAACAATTATTACGTTTACTGATTGTTAAATAACATAATAATGACAATATTAATTAATTTTTAATTTTATATATGTACTATATTATTTACTGTTTAAGTTTTCTTAATAATCAGTTAGAATACAATTAATTTTTTAAAGGTAATTTCTTCATTAATTAAGTTATAAATTTGATAAATATACTAATAAGTTAAGACTTGTATATATTAATAATCTATAAGTTTCTTATTATAATCCTAACCATAATCTGAAAATTTTAAATTTTTATTCCATTTATAATATAATAATAATCAGGTAAAACATAATACTAAAAAAATAATTAATATTGATGATCAATAATATATTATGAAAGAACAATTGTTCTTAATTATTATATTTATAACGTTGATAAATATATTATTTATGAAGTTTATTATAATAATATTCATTATTTTATTTTTTTACGTTTATAAAGCTCTTTTAATATTTTATGCATTCTTAATAATAATAATACATTACTATTATTACTTTAATAGTAATATTTCCTTGATTTCAAAGCTGAACCCATCTGTGGGGTGTGTTCTCGTCTCATTAATTCATACTCAGATTCATATTGCTGCCAGACACACTCCTGATCTGTAGCCCATGTTTTGTTGAAGTGCGTTAAAGACTGTAATCAGATTGTCCCGCTATCTGCGAGCGTTTCAGCCTATAGATGCGTGTCGAGTCCCGTCTAGTTTCAGTCGACTAAATATCATAAGATTTTAGTCGACTAAATATCATAAGATTTTAGTCAACTAAATCTACTGTAGATAGGTTTAGTTACAGTGTAGTGCATTTATTAAGCATTTCTCTAAAGTTTCCAAACTCGTTATATAGGTTTGATATTAAGCTTTTTATCATGATAGAATCTTGATCTTGATCAGAAAGATTCATGACAGAATCTTTCTGATTCTGATAGACACCGATTTAACTGCGGTGACACACAACATGCCTTTATGTTAAAATGAAATAAAACCACTTCTCATTAAGAACAAGAACATGGTCTTCTTTTTAATGAATACCAATGGTTATATGGGCTAATTATGCATTCTTTATAGCAACTTGTTTGTTTACCATATTCTTCGTTCTTTCCAGCAGACATATTTATTTCTATAAATAAATTTTGATTAATCTTTTGGGCTACTAAAGTTTTTCAGTCAAGAGCAGTGTGTGATTTTCTATCTTTCTGTTGTTGCTTGATTAATATCAATGACTCGGACAATAGCAACTAAATTAGGCTGCTGTCCCTTTAAAACCGAATGCACGGATGCAATGTACTGATACACGTTCTCCCTGCTGTTTCACTTAAGACGGAATCAACTGTGTTTACGTGAATACTCGTCAAAACGGACAATTCGACATCATTTTGTGTGTAATTCTCCGTTCATGCGACGCAAAAGAGTACTCGCGCGCTGTGAGAGGCGCTTTCTGTGTGTGTAACGTTATGCTTCAGTGTCTGCGCTCTGAAAACCAGACCGAATTGAGTTCTCTCTTGCGTCGTCAGATTTATCCATACGTCTGCTCTTCTCTTACTCCCACATATTGACATTTTTGAACATTTTATGCGACATGCAGCAAGTGTATGTTAGCTTGTGTCCCGCCGGTTCATATGTACGCATCTAACCTCCGCAGCAGATTCCTTCTGAATGAATCTCTTCCCAAATCGTCCCTCCCTAACATTTTCGTCTCGTTTTTATTCATTGACGAAAATGTCAGTAGATTTACATTACTGTGTACATTATTTACGTGTGTTTATGAGCATGCATTGCATGCCTTTATTAAAGATGACTGTGGTGCACTATGCATTTACATTTATGCATTTGGCAGATGCTTTTATCCAAAGTGACTTGCATTGTTTGATCAGTTCATATCAGTTCATTCCCTGGAAATCAAACCCAACACTGCTTGAGCTTCACTTTGATAAATACTAGTGTTCCCCTGATTTATCTTTTTATACTAAATAATAATAATAATTTAATTTAGAAATAATAAATTATTATGTACCCTAATAAATAAATAATTTAGAAAAATTAATTAATATAATTATCAATTAAATTATAATAATGTAATTTAATAATAAAAACTGATTTGTAATAAATCTTAATTGGCTCATAAAGTTAAAAACAGTTTTTATTACTAAACTTTATCATATAAAGTTTGCGCTCCGGTTTTTTATTTAGTTTAGTGTACTAATATTATTATTAATTACCTACTATAAATAATATAATTTATTTTTAATCATTAATTGTTTTTTACTCATCATCCGCCCCCCCCCCGATTTATTCAAACATACATTAAATAATGAAAACAAAAATACAATTACTCTCATACACACTTACAACACTCATAAATAAATACATACAAAGCATAAATGAAATTCGTCTATGCTTTTCCTCTCTTCTCTAGCTCATTTCCTAATCTAGCTGTCTTAATAAATTGTGTATTACGACTATTGTTGGCTCTTTGACAGATTGCTTGTTCCTCTTTTGTAAGTTGCTTTAAGTAAAAGTGTTTTGCTAAAAGCACGCATGTAAAGAGTGACCAAGCGATGCTTATTGTTCGATTTCTTTATAAAATTTACAGAATTTGAAAGTTGAGGCTTTTCTATATTAAATGTAACGCAATATTGTTAATGCAGCGCTGCCGTCCACATGTTTAGCTATTGTTGTTTATGTTTATGTTTTGTGCACGAAATAATAACATGACATCAGAGAAACACTAATGAAACGTCACCGTTTCAGTCGTTGATTTCGGTCCTACAAAACTACTTCGACCTGGAACCCAAAATCCATTTCCAGCTGAATGTTTTTGGTTTCGGGGATTTCGGGGACCTCTCGAGGCCCGGCAAAACATTTTTAGGAAAAAAAATAATAAATTTCATGTCATTACATTGTTTAGAGCATTAAAAAAATATTTTTTTTTAATTAAAAATATATTTCTTCACAATTTAGCTACGTCCTTGGTAGATGACATCGGGACTCAATTTCTTTAAAAAAAATAAAAAGACATGAATGAACATGCATAGGCAAAAACTTTTTTTTTTTAAATCACCGATACATTTTTAGTTTTCAGGATTTTTTTTTTTTTACCAAACTTTGTATAAAGATAATTCTCAACTATGTTATAACAGAATTATTTGATATACCATTTTTCTTTCTGCGAAATGTGTGTAAAATGGCCATAAACGTGTTTTCTCATTATATACAATGTATCTATAACTAAATCTAATTTGCATATTAATGAGTTTTTGGGGCAACATAGAATGAACAAACAAGTGAAATAATGGGTGTAATAATTAGCAAGATTTTCATAATAATATCTAATATTTCATAGGAATATTGAAATATCATTTCTTTTCTTTCCCTATTCATTTGTTGTGTCTCCCAAAATGTGTAATAAACATGATTTTAGTCCTGGTGTCCTCTAAAGTGGACATGTATGAAATTGATATCCTGTTTCATAACAAAGTCCTATTTTGATTTGAAACCCCATAACATTTTCCTGAGATGTTGATTTATGACAAACAGTTTGAAAATTAGTCAGATTTAAATGATATTTACAAAATATTATCATATTTCCATAATAGTGTCACTAAATTAATATCAGACATGTTTGAAGACCAAGGAGAGGGAGTGATCATGATGAAACATCCAATAATTTGGTATCTCTGAAAAGCCCTGAAAGTGCTCTGTACAGGACATCCAGACTTAAACTGTGGCCTGTTATTAGTCCCAGAAAAACACCAAATATAATGTCCTCATATGAGGCTCGCATGTCTCATGAGGTTGAAAAACGAGTCGTTTTCATGATCCTTGTTTTATCCCTGCGGGCGCTGATTGCTCGGTGTTTGGGAGTGTTTGTAAACGCACATGGAAGGGCTTGCGGAGGCTGGTTTGATGCGAAACCCTTCACACAGCCATCCAGCGCTCAACCAGAGACGTTGGAATTTGGAGCGGCTACTCCCGCAAACACTCGACTGGAGCCGCGCGCCGCCGATCTCAGCACGTCCTGAACAAACACCAGAAGACAGGATGCGACAGTCACTGCACCAGCAGAACAGGTCGGGAAATCATGGTTTCCCAACCTTATTTCATAAAAAAAAAAAAAACATCCTCGGAAATTAAAGCTGTTTAAATGAAATCTGTTTACATTACCTTCAAAGCAATGCAACTGAAATACAAATAATAAAGAAATAATAACTTTCTTTTCCGATTTTTTTTCTTTCTTTTTTTTTAATTAAAAAAACCTCCTTGTAATGCGTTGGCCTCTTCTGGAACTGGAGTAAAAAATAACATAAAATAGCTGAAATCTTGGAATGAAAAAAATATCTTCAGTGGAAAAATGGAAATATTATATTATTCTCAGCTGGATAATCTGATTAAAAAAAAAATTATGAAAAATTATCTAAAAAGGTTTTTATATACAACAATTTTATATAATGATTTGTATGCCGTCATTTATGAATGGCTGAAAAAAGTCTACAATTTAACATAAAATAACATTAGTTTTTAATTAGACAATAAGGTTTGGGATAGTAGATATTTCCTTTTTTTTTTTTTTTTTTTTGAAAAAAAAGTCTCAGGCTGCATTTATTTGACAAAACACAGTAAAATTTTGAAATCTTATTACTACTATTAAAACAGCGTATTCTAGGTGAATATGTTTTAAACTGTAAGTGTCGTGATGCGCAGCTGTATTTTCTGCATCATTACTCCAGTCTTCAGTGTCACATGATCTTCAGAAATCAGTATAATATGCTGCTTTATTAGAAACATTTCTGATTATTATCAATGTTGAACACAGTTGTGCTGCACAATATTTTTGTGGAAACATGCATTTTATTTTTCAGGATTCACAGATGAACAGAAGTTCAAAAGAACAGCATTTATTTGAAATTAAATATTTTGTAACATTATAAATGTCACTTTACAATTTAATGTGTCCTTGATGAATAATAGTATTAAGCTCAGTAAAGAAAAGTGAGTTTTAAGAGTAAGTTTTTACAGGGTAGATGATTTGGTTCAGAAACATTTTTGTTATGCTGGAAGTTGAAAGTCTCTTCACTAACATTACATTAGATTATTTTTGTTGTATTTTTGGATTATCGTAAACGCTCTCAGAATTCATGAATGTACTTTATTATTAGGGCTGGCTCGATACCACTTTTTCAGAACCGATCCCGATCCGATATCAGAAATTCTGAGTATACCGATACCGATATCAATCCGATACCAGTGCAGTTTTTTTTTTAATCAGTGTAGAATTACTATACCTCTGTGTGTGTGTTGACCTGATCATCACTCTGTTGTGTGTTAAACACAATCTACCACATATAGACAACTTCATTGTAAAGAAAAACAACAAATGACTAAATATATAATCATAGTCTATGACAAAAATACTACTATAAACTAGGTTAGAGGATAATGCAGTAGCAAAAGTTACTCTAGAAAAATCATGAGTACACAATTTTATAAAATCTAAACATTTAGTGAAAAAAAAATATTTAGTGAGCAACAAATAAAAGTGAATAAGTGTAAAATCTGGTAAAATGTTAAATATTGCTCTTTGCATTGTTGCAAAATACATTCATGAAAAACAAGTAATATATTTATATATTCATTCATATACTATAAAATTAAAAGACATTTCTTTTAAATGTACAGCACAGTAATGAGGCAGCAACATATGACAGATAAGACAACAAGAAAGGCTATTAATAATCTTTCATTGCGCAAAAGTATTATAACATGATAGAAAAGTTCAAAGCACAAAGGGAAGATGATATTGATGCGTAGTGCATTATATCTGTGTGATAGTTTACTGAGCCTTTTTAAATTTCAGTTACTGTTCTCTACTCCAGTGCTGTGTAACGTGATTTAGAAACAGCACTAAACTCCAGCAAGATAAAGTCATTTCATGCAAAACCATTGATCTTTATCTACAGATCAAGTATAATAATAGCAACATTGTATCATCTTAGAGAGAGTTTTATCATCTTGAGTGTCGTAACTGAACACGACGCGCATTCCGAGAAGAGTTTACACGAACTTGAATTTAACAACTTAAATATTCATCTGTGCCTCATAGGGCTGTGCAATATATATCGAAATATCGCAATATGCATATCGCTACGGCTTGCAATATTTGGGGCCATGAACAAAAGACAAAGAGAAAATCACTCACTGCTCTTGAATGAATAACTTTTGTAACTTTAATAAGAAGTGCATATTGAATTCATAGAGTAAATGTTAAATGTTAAAATGACATTTTTATGTAGTGCTCGAGTAAAACACTACCGCTCGCTTTCAGGAGTTGTTGTAGGGGTGCTTTCTTCTCACAAAAAGTGAAACATGTATGCTAGTTATATTAGGATCAGAATCAGAATGAGCTTTATTCACCGCTTAAGTGTGCGCAAACACAAGGAATGTGTTGTGGTTTTACAGGAGCTCTTGATGCATACATGCATACAAATAACCATATATATATATGACACAAGATAGTTATAGAAGTTCACAGAACTGAGTCAGCAACAGCTTCATCTGAGCATGTGGCACTTTAAGCATTATCGTATCGCATATCGAATATCGCATTATTTAATGAGTCATCGCATATCGCATTTTTCTTCAATATCGCACAGCCTCACATTAAACTATGGAACGGCTTCAGAACACTTGAAGTATAGTGCACGAAAACTTTATGGTGCTTTATAAAGTTTGTGTGCCTTTCGTGGGGCTTAATAAACACACAGAATAATATACGCAGAATATCGGTCTCGTCTCCTCGCAGAAAATGCTAGTATCGGAGCCGATACCGATACTGAATATCGGATCGGCGCACACCTAATTAGTAATGAACATCAGTGTAAATCCGTCCCTGTTCCTCTTGTCCGATGTCTCCATCAGCTGACACACAGTGCATTAGCTCTACAGCTCTCAGATTTTATTGTAAAGTCAATGCAAAAATTGAAGAGCTGGTGGGCTTTGGGCATTCCCCGCGGGGATGCGATGCGACTAACCGGGTTAGTGGAGCAGAGCGATGGCTTGGAGCTGTGAGTGTTTGTGGAGTCTAGACGTCTGCGCCGGCTTTGCTCGAGGGTCGTGAGGTGAGCGTGTGAAGGGTCAGAGGTCATGCACAGTTATTCTTCACCGTTTGGTGAGGATGAGGAGACACCAGATCTCTTCAACACAGCGGCTCTGTGACGGTTACAGAGTAACACATCGCTCCAGACACACACTGACTTCTTCTGCCAGTGCACTTTTGAATGCTTTTCTTAGTGTTGTTTACACTATGCTTCAGTGTGTTTCATTTCCTATTTTAGTGCAAACAGCTCATTTCCATTCATTTCCATCACAGTAGATCCCGTGTGTGAAGGTGACATTATTATACCGCCGTTAGACACGAGTTCTGATATTTCTACTTCATCTCTCTGATTGCTCTGCTTTGGCTTCTTTTGGAATGATTTCCTTCAAAAATACACAAAGTGGCTGCTGTATTGTGTCAGAAATGTCATTTAAGCAGGTTACCACATAAAATTATTTAAAAAAATAAAATGAAATAAAACATTTATATTGAACACGAAATCGATTCCAAATGTTTGAAATGAAATACCAGTGCGTCCAGAAGTATCTAAGAAAAAAAATATCTATTTAAATCTATTCCATCTATATCATACAAATCTATATTGTTTCATGACATTTAATAAATACCAATGCAATGCAAATCTAAAAATAATAATAATTTTTATATTAAAATTTAAATCGATTGCAAATATTATTACCTGACAATGAAATGCCAGTGAATCCAGAATATATTTTTTTTAAAAATTATAGAAAATGTAAACCTCATTCCATTTTTGTTATATATCATTCAAATGCCAGTGCATCCATAAATATCTAGAAAAAAAATATTTAAAAATCACATCTATTTAAATCCATTGCATCTATATAATATACATCTATATTGTTACATGACATTTAAATACCAATGCAATGCAAATCTATTAAATAATTTAAATATATTCCAAATATTATTACATGGCAATAAAATGCCATTACATCCAGAAATATCTTTTAGAAAATTATAATAAAATGTAAACCTATTCTAAATATTGTTACATAACATTTAAATGCCAATGCAATACATATCTAAAGAAATAATAATAATAAAATATAATTTATATATTAAAATTAAATCTAGTTCTAATATAGTGACCTAAATGCCAATGGATCCAGAAATATCTATTTAAAAAATGTCACGGTTTTCTTTTAGTGGAGCAAAAATACACCAAAAAGCTGCCGTATTGTGTCTGAAATGACGTTTACTCACGTTTCTCTCTGTGTAAATGTAATTTTTATATCAAAATTTAAATGTATTCCAAATATTGTTACATGGCATTTTCTTGACATGAGCATTTGGTTTATTTGTTTGTATTATAAAGGTCTCTGTGTCTCATCAGCTGGTTTTGCCGTTTCACTGTGAATAATTGAGACTGAGTCGCTGTATGACGGCACACCTCAGCATCTAGTGTCCGTGAACTGAAGCAGGCCTGTTTCTGATGCGCTTGCATGATATTCTTGTCACAGAGCAGCAATAGAAGCACTCATTGACAGTCGAGTGGCATTGTTGTGAAGCCGTTTAACGCTGAAGTGACGTCTTTCGTCAAACACACTGTGTCTGTGTTTCTTGTGTTTCTGAGAGAACGAGTGCAGCAGGAACCACTGAGACACTGTTACAGCTTTTGTTGATATTTAGAATTGGATTTTATGGTAGTTTAGTTTGTTAAAGTTTTAGTGTGTTTTTCTCAGTTTTAGTTATTTTAGTACATCAAGTTAAAGTAATTTAAAATGTGAAATGTTGTCTTGGAAACTAGCTGAAATATTTTGCTGAACATTTATTTTATTTTAAGTAATTTTTTATGCTTTTAGTTTTAGTTAACTATAAAAAACCTGATAACGATCAGTCATTTTTCGTGGTTTAAATTAGGAATTATAGGCAAACTGATCTCTGTGAGAGAACCAGAGCAATACTCAGACAGTAATGGGTTGGTTCTGTGAGTTACTCGGGCTGAAAACAGGACGTTTGAGTCCAGATTGCATCACAACCTTATTATTGCACCCTATAATCTAAAATAAAGAGAATCTAAGTCATAAATAGATTTAATTATAAATCATAATTCAAGGAAATTGGCTTTTTCCTGTTGCACAACACACTCACTCTCACTCTCACTCTTCACCTCACATCCACACCACACTCTCTCACACACACACACATCCACAAACACTCACACACACACACTCTCTCACACACACACACACACACTCACTCTCTCACACACACACACCTCACTTCGCACTCTCTACATCACCACAACTCTCTCTACACACACACACACTCACACACACACTCTCACACACGCATCCTCACATACGCTCACTCTCTCAAACTCTTTTTCAACACACACTCACTTCACATGCATCCTCACACACACTCACTCTCACATACACACACACACACACACACACCCACAGATACACATACTCAACACGCCACATCACACACACACACACACCAGCTCACTCACTCAACACGACACACACACCACACACACACACAAACAGACTCACGCTCACACACCACTTTCACGTCTCCTCGCACACACACACACCACACACGCAACACCACACACACACACACACACCTCACACCAACACACACATGCAGCACACATACTCCACCCACTCACTCACCTCACACACACAACACACACAAACATACTCACTAATCTCACACCACCACGTCCTCTCTCACCCACTAGCCACACTCACCACACCACACACCCCCAACAGCTCACACACACAACCACATACTCACACACACACACACTCCTCACTCTCACACACACACACACACACGACAACACACAAACATACTCACTCTCACATCGACGACACTAACTCACTCTCACACACACACACACTCACACAGCACACACCTCACATCAAGAGGTTCGGGGGCTCACTGGGAGGGGGGGGGCAGGCACCGGACACACGAGCGTAGACGACACACGACTAAGGCACGGAGGGGAGAAAGGGGGAGGGCACAGCGACACAGCGCTCTGCAGGGGGGAGGGGTGGGGGGGGGGGGAGGGTGGGCCCTGCAGTGAGCAGAGTGTCTACTGTGTGCAGACGAGGCAGTACTGACACAACACAAACATGACTCAACTCTCACACACATCACTCACATCTCTCACACACACACACACAACTCACACACACACACACACCGTCTCACACACACACACACACACACAACTCACACATACACTCACAACACCCACACTCACTCAGCTCTCCCACACACACTACCCACACCACACACCCACAGCTCACTCCAAGCACCCACACACACCCACCCCATCTCACACACACACACCCACTCACCCTCACACACACACACTCACTCTCTCTCCCACACACTCACACACACACACACTCTACACACACACACACACTCACTCACACACTCAGTCACACACTCAGTCACACACTCTCACACACACATACACATACACACCTCTCCCACACGCCACACACCCCCACTACACACCCACACACACAGCAACGTCCTACACACCCACACACACAACTCACACATCCACTCACACACACACACACACTCCTCACACACTCCTCACACACACACACACACTCACACACACACACACACACACACACTCACACAACAACACACACACACACACACTCACTCACTCTCTCACACACACACAACACCCCCACCACACCACTCACCACACACACACACACACCCCCTCCCCACAAACAAAACTCACTCTCACACCTCACGATCTCACTCTCAACACACTACACACACACCACACAAACATACTCACTCTCGACACACTCCCACTCACCATCTTCACCACACACAACACACACACTCACTCTCACACACACACACGCCACACCTTCTCACACACCACTACTCACACACCCGACGGACACAAAACACACACTCACGCACACACACACCACACACACACAAACCCTACTCACTCTCACACACTCACTCACTCACTCTCTCACACACACACATCACACACCACCACCATCATCATCATCTTCATCAAACACACCCAACACGACCACACTCTCATTCATGTACTCTCACACACTCCTCACTCTCTCCCACACGCCACACCCACACATACTCACTCTCACACACACACACACACACTCGCATGCATTCACTCTCACACACACACGCACACCTCTTTCTGTAACTCTACATTTGAGTG
Source organism: Sinocyclocheilus anophthalmus (assembly GCA_018155175.1). Lineage (NCBI taxonomy): Eukaryota > Metazoa > Chordata > Actinopteri > Cypriniformes > Cyprinidae > Sinocyclocheilus > Sinocyclocheilus anophthalmus. Next base: position 33,195 of record JADLZN010002658.1, on the reverse strand, counting down.
ACAGCTCTGGTTCTGTGCAATCCCATGCTTCTGTGCTGCAGTGCATCATGTGACCTCTGGCCTCTCATCAATAGCATGCCTCTTATCAGTCTCTCTGTGTTCAGAGTTCATCGTTAAACGCAGGCTTCTCGGTGAATCAGTGTTTGGCTTGTCACTTATTTGTCATCATGTAGAACAAGATAACCAGCCGTGATGTGGGACGCGGCCACCGCGGCGCTAGGACGGGTCACATGACTGAGACCACGGCTTAAAGAGACAGTTCACCCAAAAATTGTCATCATTTACTTGCCATCGTGTCATTCAGAGCTGTAGAACACACAATGTGATCTTTAGCCGGGTTGGGGGGGGGGGCCGTTGTTGTTATTGTTAACCAGTATTATGAAAATAATTTTTGTTAATTGAAATAAAGATGAAATAAAATGAAATATGAATATTAGATTTATCGCAACTTATAGAAATAGATTATCTCTATATTATTTTATTATCTAGAAATAGAATATTAGAAAAGCTTAAAACTAAAAATCTAGAAAATTTGCCTTGGCAGCTAACCGAATTAAGTTGAAGTACAAAAAATCACAAAAACCGTAATAAAATTAATTGTATATATCAATCCTTTCTAATATTCTATTTATAGAAACCGGAGAGGTGGAATATTACAAAAGATTGCACTTAAAACTCTTAACAAAAATTAAAATGGTGTCTTTGCAACAAAAATTAGAGTTGATTATAGTACAATTACAAAAACTAAACTGAAAAAAAATTGGTTTAAATACAAATACTTAAAAAAAAAACAAAAGATACAAATCACAAAACACAACAAAAGTTTGCTACAACAACTGCAATTTCAAGTGAAAATATAAAAATAAAAATAAAAGCTAAATCAAAATATTAATAAGTGCTATAATAGTATACTAAAAATAAAAATACTGTACAGGTAAATACTGAACGTAAAATAACCCCGGCCGGATGTTGATCTCGTGTTTCACAGAATATCTCTGAACCAGTTTTTAATGTTATTGTGACAGTAGCAGCCGGTGTCAGTTGGCACGCTTACGCTAGTGTGAGAATCTCACTGTAAGACACACAGGTGGGCAATCGTTGAGTTTATCAGCGCGGCCTCATTAATTAGTGTAATTAGTCTTGGCAGGAGTGATAGTGTCTGCCGGTCTCCGGTTCACACACCCAGCGGCAGCGTTTACTCTGCCAGATACGTTTGTACACGCTAATCGACAGCATTAATCACCGCCCTGCGGGGGCTCCGCTACACTTTTGTGTGTGTTTTGTGTGTGTGTTGTGTGTGTGTTGTGTGTGGTGTGTGTGTGTGTGTGTGTGTGTGTTTTTTTGTTTGTGTGTGTGTGTGTTTGGTGTGTGTTTGTGTGTGTGTGTGTGTGTGTGGTTTTGTGTGTGTGTGTGTGTGTGTGTATTTTGTGTGTGTGTGTGTGTGAGTGAGTGTGTGTGTGTGTGTGTGTGTGTGTGTGTGTGTGTGTGTGAGAGTGTTTGTGAGTGTGAGAGTGTGTGTGTGGTGTGTGGTGGAGTGTGTTGTGTGTGAGATTGAGTGTGTGTGTTTTTTTGTGTGTGTGTGAGTGTGTGTGTTTGAGATGTGTGTGTGTGTGTGTGTTTGGGAGTGTGTGTGTGTGTGTGTGTGTGTGTGTGTTTTTTTGTGTTTGTGTGTGTGTGTGTGTTGTGGTGTGTGTGTGTGTGTTTTGGAGTGTGAGAGTGTGTTTTGGAGTGTGTGAGTGTGTGTTTTTGAGTGTGTGAGTGTGTGTGTGTATGTGTTTGTGTGTGTTGTGTGTGTGTGTTTGTTTGTGTGTTGTGTGTGTGATAGAGATGTGTGTGTGTGTGGTGTGTTGTGTGTGTGTGTGTGTGATGTGTGTATTGGGGGTGTGTGTTGTGTGTGTGTGTGTGTTGGGTGTGTTGTGTGTGTGTGTGTGTGTGTGTTTTTGTTTGTGTGTGTGTGTGTGTGATTGAGTGTGAGTGTGTGTGTGGGTGTTTGAGTGTTTGTGTGAGTGTGTGTTTGTGTTTGTGTCTGAAGTTAGTGTTTGGGTGTGTGTGTTTGGTGTGTTTTGTGTGTTGGTGGTGTGTGATTGGTGTGTGAGTGTGAGTGTGTGTGGTGAAGGGGTGTGGTGTGAGTGGTGTGTGGTGGGGAGGGGTGGGGGGTATGGGTGTGATGATGAGGTGTGGGTGGAGGAGGGTGTGTGTGTGGTGGTGGGTGTGTGTGTGTGTGTGAGAGAAAGAGAGTGCGTGTGTGTGTGTGTGGGTTGTGTTGTGAGTAAGTGAGTTGGTGTGTGTGTGTGTGGTGTGGGAAGGAGGTGTGTGAGTGGAAGTGGAGTGTGGGGTGTGTGTGTGTAGAGAGTGTGGTGGATGTAATTGTAGAGAGTGAGTTTGTGTTTGGGGTGTGTGTGTGCGGTGGGCGTGTGGTTGTGGTTTGGGTGTGTGTGTGGTGGTTTGTGGGTGTGTTGAGAGTGTGGTAGTGTAATTTGAGTGTGATATTGAGTGCGTGTGTGGGTGTGGGTGTGGGTGTGTGTGTGTGTGTTTGTGTGTGTGTTTTTGTTTGTGTGTTTGTGTGTGTGTGAGTGTGGGTGTGTGGGTGTGTGTGTGTTGTGGTGTGGGAGAGGAAGTGGGTGGGGGGTGATGGGATGAGGTGTTAGTGTGTGGTGGTTTGTGGTGGGTGTTGGTGTTGAGTGGTGTTGTGAAGAGGTTGTGTGGTGTGGGTGTGTGTGTGTGTGTGGGTGTGTGAGTGTGGTGTGGTGTTGTGGGTGTGTGTGTGAGTGTGAAGTGTTGTGTGTGTGGTTGTGTGGGTTTTTGTGGTGTGAGAGAGATAGAGAGGCGTGGTGGGTGAGTGGTGTTTGAGAGAGAGAGTGTTGTGATAGTGAGTGTAAGTGTGAGTGGTGTTTTTGTGTGAAGAGAGAGAGAGAGAGTGTGGTGTGTTTGCGTGTGTGTGTGTGTGTTTTGTGTGGTGTTAGTGTTTGTTTGTGTGTGTGTGTGTGTGTTTGTTGTGTGTGAGAGAGTGTGTGAGTGTAGTGTGAAGTGTGGAGAGTGGTGGTGGGTGTGTGCGTGGGGTGCGTTTTGGTGTGTTGTGTGTTTGGGGGGTGGGGGTGGGTTGGTGTGTGTGTGTGGGTGAGAGTGTGTGGGTGAGAGTAAGTTTTAGTTGAATTTAGTGCGGTGTTTGGGTGGTGTGTTTGTGTCCAGTGGGATTCCTGTGGTGTGTTGTGTGTGTGTGTGTGTGTGTGTTATTGTGAGTGTTTTGTGTGTGTGTTGGGGTGAGTAGAGAGAGAGTGTGTGAGAGTAGTGTGCTGTGTGTGTGTATGTTGTGTGTTGTGTGGTGTGAGGAGTGTGAGTGTGTGGTGGTGGATGTTTGTGGTGTTGTGTGTGTGTGTGAGGTGTGAGAGAAGTGTGTGTGTGTTTGTGTTTGTGTGTGGTGTGTGTGTGAGTTGGTTGTTGTGTGATTTGAGTGTGAGTGGTGGGGTGTGTGAGTGGTGTGGGGGTGTGTGTGTGGTGGTGGGTGTGAGAGAGAGAGAGTTGTGTTTGTGTGTGGAGTGTGGGTGTGTGTTGTGTGTGGGTTGTGTGGAGCAGAGAGAGAGAGAGTGTTAGAGTGTGTGTGTGTTTGTGAGTGTGGTGTGTGTGTGTGTCTGGGTTGAGAGAGAGAGTGTGTGTTGTAATGTGGTGTGTGTGTGTGTGTTAGAGAGAAGTGTGTGAGAAGTGAGTGTAGTGTTGAGTGTGTGTGTGTGCGTTGTGAGAGAGAGAGAGAGTGTGTGTGAGAGTGTGTGTGTGTGCTGTGTGTGTTGTGTGAGAGATAGAGTGTTGAGAGGTGAAATGTGTGTTTGTGTGTGGGGTGTGTGTGTGTGTGGTGTGTGTGTGTGTGTGTGTGATTTGTGTGTGTGTGTGTGTGAGAGAGAAAGAATGTGTGTGTGTGTGTGTGTGAGAGAGTGTGTGTGAGAGTGGGTGTGAGAGATGTGTGTGTGAGTGTGGGTGGTGACAGAGAGTGTGTTTGTGTGTGTGTGTGTGAGTGTGGAGGGTGTGTTTGTGTGTTGTGTGTGAGAGAGGAGTGTGTGTGAGTGGAGTGTGCGAGGAGGGTGTGTGTGGTGTGTGTGTGTTGTGTGTGTGAGTGTGGGTGTGTGTGTGTGTGTGTGGTGAGAGTGTGTGTGTGTGTGAGAGAAAGAGTGTGTGGGTGTGTGTGTTTGTGATTGTGAGTTGTGGGTGTGAGAGAGAGCAGAGAGGGTGGTGCGAGGGTGTGTGAGTGTGAGTGTGGTGTGTGTGAGTGTGTGTGTGTGGGGTGTGTGTGTGAGAGAGAGTGTGTGTGAGAGTGAGTGTGAGTGGGTGTGTGTGTGTGTGTGTGTTTTTGAGAGAGAGAGAGGTGTGAGTGAGTGAGTGTGAGTGTGTGGTGTGTGTGTGTGTTGTTGTGTGAGTGAGTGTGTGTTGTGTGTGTTGTGTGTGTGTGTGAGTGAGAGAGGGTGTGGGTGAGAGAGGGTGGGTGTGAGAGAGAGTGTGTGTGTGTGAGTTTGAATTGTTTGGGTGTGTGGGTTGTGTGAAGAGAGAGTGTGTGAGAGTGTTGTGTGTGTGTGTGTGAGTGGTGATGTGGTATGGGTTGAAGAGTGGGTGGTTATGGGTGAGGAGGTGTGTGGGGGTGTGAGTGTGAGCGTGGTGTTGTGTGTTGAGAGAGAGGTGTGTGAGTGTGGTGTGTGTGTGGGTGTGTGTGTGGTGGTGTGTGTGTGGGTTGTGGTGTGAGAGTGGGTGGAGGGGAAGTGTGCGGTGTGAGAATTGGTGCGTGTGTGTGTGTTGTGGTCAGTGGGATCTGTGGTGGGGTTGTGTGTGGGGGGTGTGATTGTGAGTGTGGGGTGTTGTGTGTGTTGAAGAGAGAGTGTGTGTATGTGTGAGTGGAGTGTGTGTGTGTATGTGTGTGTGTGTGTGTGTGTGTGTGAGTGAGTGGTGTGTGTGTGTGTATGGTGTGTGTTGTGTGTGTGTGTGTGTGAGGGTTTGTGTGTGTGTGTGTGTGTGTGTGTTGTGAGTGTGCTTGTGGGTGGTGTGGTGTTGTGTGTGTGTGTGTGTGAGAGTGTGTGGTGTGTGTGTGTGTGTGTGTTTGTTGTGTGTGTGTGTGTTGTGTGTGAGTGAGTGTGTGTGTGGGTGTGTGGTTTGTGTGTGTGTGTGGTGTGTGAGAGTGTGTGTGTGTGTGTGTGTGTGTTTTTTTTTTTGTGTGTGTGTGTGTTTGTGTTTGTTGTGTGTGTGTGTGTGTGGTGTGTGTGTGTGTGTGTTTGTGTGAGAGAGAGTGTTGTGTGTGTGTGGGTGTGTGTGTGAGTGGTGTTGTGTGTGTGTGTGAGTGTGAGTGTGTGTGTGTGTGAGTGTGTTGTGTGTTGGTGTGGTGTGTGAGTGTGTGTGGGTGTGGTGTGTGAGAGTGGTGTGTGGTGTGAGTGAGTGTGATGTGTGTGTGGGGTGTGTTTTTGTTTGTGTGTGTTTGTGTGTGTGTGCGTGAGTGTGTGTGTGTGTGTGGTGGTGTGTGTGTGTGGTGTTAGAGTGTTGTGTGTGTGTGGTGTGTGTGTGTGGGTGTGGGTGTGTAGGTGTGTGTGAGTGTAGTGTGTGTGTGTGTGTGTGTGTGGGTGGAGTGTGTGTGTGTGTGTGTGAGTGTGTGTGTTGTGAAGTGTGTGAGAGAGAGTGTGTGTGCGAGAGCAGTGTGTGTGGGTGTGTGTTTGGTGTGTGTGTGTGAAGTGTGTGTGATGTGTGTGTGTGTGGGTGTGTTGAGTAAGTGATTTGTGTGGTGGTGTGGGTGTGTGTGAGAGAGTGGTGTTTGATGAAGTGTGCGTGTGTGTGTTGTGTGTGTGAGCGAGTGTGTGTGAGTGTATGTGAGTGTGTGTGTGTGTGTGCCGTGCGTGGGTGGTGTGTGTGTGTGTGGTGTTGGTGGTGTTGTGTTGTTGAGAGTGTGCGGAGTGTAAGTGTGAGTGTGAGATTGAGGTCGTGTGTGTGTGTGTGTGTGTGTTAGTGTGATTGTGTGTGTGTGTGTGTGAGTGTGATTGTGAGTGTGTTTGTGAGTGGTGAGGTGTTTGGTGTGTGTGTGGTGTGTGTTGGTGAAGAGAGAGTGTGTGAGCGGAGTGTGAGTGTGTGTGTGTGTGGTGTGTGTGTGTGAGTGTGGTTGTGAGAGAGTGTGTGTGTGTTTTGTGTGTGTGTGGTGTGGGTTTAGTGTGTGTGTGTGTGTGTTTGTGTTTGGGTGTGTGTGTGTGTGTGTGTTGTGTGGTGTGTGTGTGTGTGTGTTTGTGTGAGAGAGAACGAGTGTGTGTGTGTGTCTTTGTGTGTGAGAGTGAGTGAGTGTGAATGTGTCTGAGTGAGTGTGTGTGTGTGAGAGAGAAAGAGAGAGTGTGTGTGTGTGAGTGTGTGTGTTTGTGTGGGTGTGTGTGGTGAGTTTTTTGTTTGTGTGTGTGTGTGTGTGTGTGTGTTGACAGCTAGTGCGGGAGTGTAAGTGTACATTGTGAGAGGAGTGTGTGTGTGTGTCGTGTGTGGTGTGTGTGTGTGTGTGTTGTTGTGTGTGTGTGTGTGTGTGGTGAGAGTGTGTGTGAGAGTAAGTTGGTGTGAGATTTAGTGCGTGTTTGTGTGTGTGTGTGCAGTGTGAGTCTGTGTGGTGTGTGTGTGTGTGTGTGTGTGAGTGTGAGTGTTGTGTGTGTTGTGTGTGTGAGAGAGAGAGTGTGTGAGAGTGAGTGTGTGTGTGTGTGTGTGTTTTTTTTGTGTTTGTGTGTGTGTGTTTGTTGTGTGTGTGTTGTGTGTGTGTGGTGTGTGTGTTGGTAGTGTGTGAGAGAGTGTGTGGGTGTGTGGGTGTGTGTGTGTGTTTGTGTGAGTGTGAGTGTGTGTGTGAGTGAGTGTGAGTGTGTGTGTGTGTGATTGGGTGTGGTGTGGGTGTGTGGTGGTTTTGTGGTTGTGTGAAGCGAGAGAAGAGAGTGTGTGTTTGTGTGTGTTGAGTGGTGTGTGTGTTGTTGTGGTGTGTGTGTGAGAAGAGAGAGAGTAGAGTTTGTTTAGAGTGTGTGTGTGTTTGTGGTGTGTGTGGTGTGTGTGTGTCTGTGTGAGAGAGAGAGTGTGATGTGTGTGTGTGTGTGGTGTGTGAGAGAGAAAGTGTGTGTGAAAGTGAGAATGAGTGAGAGTGTCTGTGTGTGTGTGAGTGAGAGAGAGAGTGTGTTATAGTGTGTTTTTGTGTGTGTTTGTGTGTGTGTGAGTGTTTGTGTGTGAGAGTGTTTGTGTGTGAGTGTGTGTGGTGTGTGTTTGTGTGTGTGTGTGTGTGTTTGGTGGTGAGTGTGTGTGTGTGTGTTTGTGATTGAGTGTGTGAGCGAGGGTAGTGTGTGAGTGTGTGTGTGAAGAGATGTGTGATTGGTTGGTGATAGATGTTTGTGCTGGTGTGTGTGTGAGAGAGAGATGTGTATGTGTGTGTTTTTTTGTGATTGTGAGTTTGTGTGTGTGTGTGTGTGTGAGAGAAGAGTGTGTGTGTGTGTGTGAGAGAAAGAGATTGTGTGTGTGTGTGTGTGTGTTGTTTTTGTGTGTGTGTGAGTGTGTGTGGGGTGTGTGTGTGAGTGTTGTGTGTTTGTGTAGAGAGAGATGTGTGTGTGTGGTGTGTGTAGAGTTTGGTGTTTGGGTGTGAGAGAATAGCTAGAGTACTTTTGTGGCTATTGTGTGTGAGTGTTAGTGGTTTGTGTGTTAGTGTTAAGTGTTGTGTTTGTTGTAAGATAAGAGTGGTTTGAGAGGAGTGTGAAGTGTGTGTTTGTGTGTGTGTTGTGTGTGATAGAGAGAGAGGTTGTGGGGTGAGGGGAGTGATTGTGAGGTGTGTTTGTGGTGTGTGGGTGTGTGTGTGTGTGTGTTAGTGATGTGTTGTGGGGGTGTGTGTGTGATTTGTTTTGGGTGGATAGAGTGTGTGTGGAGAGAGTGGTGTGTTTGCGTAGAGAGTGTGTGTTTGTGTGTGTGTGTGTGTTTGTTTTTGTGTTTGTGTGTGTTTGTGTGTGAGTGTGTGAGAGTGTGTGTTTGTGTGGTGAGTGAGTGTGAGGTTTGTATTTGTGTGGATAGAGTTTGTGTATGTGGAGAGAGTGTGTGTGGTGTTTGGAGTGTTAGAGGTGAGTGTGGTGGTGTGTGTGAGAGAGATTGTGTTGTGATTTGTTAAGTGTGTTGTGTGTGTGTGTGTGTGTGTGTGTGTTGGGTTGGGTTTGGTGTGATAGTGTGGGGTGTGAGTGTAGGTTGTGAGTTGTTCGATGATTGGGCGTGTGTGTGTTGTGGTGTTGTCATTGTGAGTCTGTGTGTGTGTGTGCGGTGTATGGGTGAGTTGGTGTGTGGTGTTTGTGGCTAGAGAAGAGTGTGGTGAGAGTGATTGTTTATGTGTGTGTTTATGTTTTTGGTGTGTGTGTGTGTGTGTGTGTGGAGTGTGAGTTTTGATTGTGTTTGTTAGTGTGTGTGTGTTTGTGTGTTTGTGTGTGGTGTGTGAGAAGAGTGTTGTTGTGTGTGTGTGTGTGTGGTTGTGTGTGAGTGTGAGTGTGTGTTTGTGGGGGTGTGGTGTGTGTGTTTGTGTGAGGTTATGGTGGTGGGGTGGTTTGTGTTTGAGTGAGTGTGGGTGAGGTGTGTTGTGTGTGGTGTGGTGTGTGGTGGTGAGAGAGAGAGTGTGTGTTTTGGTGTTTGGTTTGTGTGTGTTTGTGTGTTGTGAAGAAGAGCGAGAGGTGTGTGTTCGAGTGTTTGTTTTGTTTGTGAGTTTGAGGTTGTGTTTGTGGTTTTTTGTGAGAGAGAAGAGTGTGTGTGTTCTTGTGGGGGTGTGTGTGTGATAGAGGTAGTGTGTGCATGAGTGTAAGTGTGATGTGTGGTGTGTGTGTGTTGTGAGAGAGCGGGAGAATGAGTGTGTGCGAGAGTGTGTGGTGGGTTGTGAGGGGGATGTGTTTTTGTGTGTGTGCGAGATAGAGGTGTGAGAGGTTAATGTGGGTGTGAGTGCGTGTGTGTGGTGTGTGTGTGTGTTGTGTGTGGGTTGGGGTGAGGTGTTGTTGTGGTGGTGGTGGGAGTGAGTGTGTGAGATAGTGTGGGGTGTTTGATTGTGTTGGTGTTAAGCGAGTGTGTTTGTGTGTGGGGGTGTGTGTTGTGTTGGGTGTGGTGTGTGAGAGTGTAGAGTGTTTGGGATGTGGTTAAGTGTGAGAGGGATGGTGAGTGTGTTGGTGTTTGGTGTTGGGTGTTTTTGTGTGTGTGTGTGTGTGGGTGTGTGTGTGTGTGTTTTGTTGTTTGTGTGTGTGTGTGTGTGGTGTGGGTGGGGGTGTGTGTGTGTGTGTGGTGTTAGGTGAGAGGGGTGTGTGGGTGGACAAGAGAGAGAGAGAGAGGGTGTTGTTAGGTGTGTATGTGAGTGTGAGTGTTTGTGTGTGGTGTGTGCGTGTGAGTGTTTGTGTGTTGTGTTTGTTATAGAGAGGAGGGGTGAGAGTGAGTGGGGGGTCGTGTGTTTTTGTGTGTGTGTTGTGTGGTGTTGTTTGAGAAGAGCGAAGTGTTGTGAGAGTGAGTGGTAGAGGTGGGGGGTGTGGGTGTGTGTTTGTGTGTTTGTTTGTGTGGCTGTGGGTGTGTGTTTGTGTGTTTGTTTGTGTTTGTGTGTGTTTATGTTTGTGTTTGTGTTTGTGTGTGTTTGTGTGAGAGTGTTTGTGAGAGTGTGTGTGAGAGAGTGTTTGTGTGTGTGTTGGTGGTGGTGATTGTGGATTGTGGTGTTTTTGGTGTGTGTGTGAGAGAGGCTTGTGTTAGAGGTTTGGTGTGTGGTGTGAGTGTTAGTGTGTATGGGGGGTGTTGTGCTCTAGTGTTGAGTGTGGTGAGAGGCTGTGTGTGGGGGTGGTTGTGTTAGGTGAGAGTGAGTGAGCGGGGTTGCGTGTGGGAGAGAAGGAGTGTGTGTGAGGATGGTGCGGGTGTGTTGTGTGTTTGTTTGAGAGAGGTGTTGTGGGGTTGTGTGTGGTGTTTGGTGTTGGTGTGGTTGATGTGTGTTGTGGGTGTTTGGGGTGTGTGTTAGAGAGGAGGGGGAGGGGGGGTGTGGGTGGTGGGTGAGTGTGTGATGTGGGTGGAGGGGGTGTGGGTGTGGGGTTGTGTGTGTGTGTGTGTGTGTGTGTGTGTTTGTGAGTGTGTGGGTGGGGGGGTGTTGTGGGGGGTGATAGAGAGCTTGTGTGGGGGTTTGTGTGTGGTGGTTTGTGTGAGTTGTGTTAGTGGGTGGTGTGGGTTGGGGTGGAGATAGGGAGATAGTAGAGAGTGTGGTGAGAGGTGTGGTGTGATTGGAGTGTGTGGTGGTGGTGTGTTGCTTTGTTATTGTGTGGTGTTGTGTGTTTAAGGCGCGTGTTGTGGATTGGAGGGGGGGTGTGCGTTTTTGGGTGGTGTGTGTGGTGTGTTTGGGTGGTGGTGTGTGAGAGAGAGAGGAGTGGTGTGACGGGAGGTGAGTGTGTTGTGTGTGTGTGGTTTGTGTGTGTTGTTTGGTTTTGGTGGTGGGTTTTTGGTGGTTGTGGTGTGAGTTAGGTGTGTGTGGTTTTTTATTGTGTGTGTGATAGATTGTGTGTGTGAGAGAGTTTTTGTTTGAGAGAGAGTGTGTGTTGTGTGTGTCGTGAGTTTGATTGTTTGTTGTGTGTTGTGGTGGGTGAGAGAGAGGTTGTTAGAAGTTTGTGTGTTTGTTGTGTTTTAGTTTGATGTGTATGTGTTGATAGCGATTTGTGTATTTTTGAGATAGTGTGTGTGTTGTTTAGTGTTGAGATTTAGTGAGGGGGCGGTGGGCGTGTTGAGATCGATTGTTTGTGTTTGTGAGTGTGTGTTTGTGTGTGTGTGGGTGTTTGTGTGTGAGTGTGTTTGTGTGTTTGTGTGTGGGGTTTGGTGGGGTTGGTGGGGTGGTGGGTGGGGGGTTGTGTGGTGTGTGTGTGTGGTGTTGTTGTTTGATTGGTGTGTGCGTGTGAGTGTTTGTGTGAGTGTGGAGGTGTGTGTGTGGTGGGGGATGTTCGATTGTGGTGAGTGGGGTGAGATGAGGGGGGAGTTAGTGTTTGTGTGGGGAGGGGGTGGGTGGAGAGGTTTTGTGTGGTGTGTGTTTTGTTTGTGTGGTGTGTTAGTTTGAGTTGTGTTGCGATTGTTGTGTTTTGTGTGTGTGTGGTGTGGTTGGTGTGGTGTGGTTTTGTGCGGTGTGAGAGGTGAGAGTGAGGTTAGGGTGTGAGTGTTGGTTTGTTTTTTGTGCGGCGGTCATGGTGGGGGGGGGGAGTGCCTTATCAGTGTGTTGTGGTGTGTTGGTGTTCCGGCTTGGCTAGCTGTACCAATCTCAAGTAAAAAAGACATAATAAGTGAGATATAGAGAACAGAGGGTCGGGAAACAAACTGAATTGTGAGAAACAACGTTGCAATTAGGCCTTTTCCTATGTTTGGTGTTGTTCCGGTTGCAGAACCAGCTGCCATAGTTGGAGGGAAAAAATTATTTCAATGCTGTTTGCATTGATTTCAAACAAAAATATTTGGCGAAGCAGGAACGGTGTGGTGGTTAACATTGCTAATAAGCCGAAATTGTTTCCGAGGGGGGTCAATCAGGAGTCTCGACCTACGTATAGGTAGGCTGGGATTTCGAAGATCAGTTGTTTGACACTGAAACTGTGAGTAATGGCTGCTGAGGGCGATACCAGCTGCGCCATCACAGAAAGTACATTACTTTTAACAGGGGTGTTTCCCCCTTGGTTCGGCCCCCAAGGGGCGGCGGGGTGTCCGTCTGTGGGCGAGAGCATGGGTGCCGTGTAAAACAACATTTTTAATTGCTAAAGTGTTCAAAAGCAGTTATTTATTATATCCATTTCTTGATGTAGCGCCAATCATTATCGAAATGGCACAGAAAATTTTCGGTTGGGGCCGGTGACAATTGTTCGACTGCTCTCAGGTTGGGGTGGCCTTCCCGTGGTTGGTGAGCTCGTCTATAGTTTGGGTTGTGCGTTCGCTCATCGGAAAGCAAAGTCCCGTCAACATTGAGCCGACTTTACACGATTGGCGTGCAGTGCATTGTGTTTCTGTCGTGTAATATTCCCTGGACTGGTGGTTTACCTGTGGTTATGAGCAACCTCTTGTAACGGGGGCTTTCCCTTGCGCTCGTCATGGTCATATCATTTATCTGGCTAACCGCTTGGTTCTATGTCACGGGGGGGGTGGTGGCGTGATAATAACAGGCTTTCTAGAACTTGGAACTTATTTGGGATAATTGGAAAAAAAAAAAAAACCCTACTGTTAGACCTACCTGAAAAGCTAAAAAGCAATTTATTTAATTCGAAAGCCTGTCGTTATTTTTTATTTGTGCTATCATTATTAATTTCTTTTTTTTGTTCTTATTTTATTACTGACTGCTTATTTCATTTTTTTTATTCAATTCCAAGTTTGAAATCAAGCTATCTCGTGCTACTGCACCAAAATAACCCCACTGTAAAATAAAAAAACACAGTGATAAAAGTGTATAAAAGCCTACATTAAAATCTGCCATATAAACTGGTCTCTTCATTAGAAATTATCCTACTGATTATCACCATTGATGGACAAAAATTTTTAATAATATTAAAAATATCTGTATGACATTATAATCTGCAGTTTCTTCCCTGTTGTACCGAATATCTATATTTTTCAAATTATCATATCGAAGTTAGAGATTCAAATATTGTGACAAAATTAATTGTAGGGTGCCACAAGTTTGTTAATATTTTCAAAGGGTGCCGCGACTAAAAAAAGGTTGAACAGATATTCACATAGAAAACTGCTGTTTTACATCTAAGAATATTCACGGGAATTTTTACTGTATTTTTGATCGACTGAAGTGCAGCCCTGGGCCTGGTGGGTAACAGAAGAGATTATAATATCACTCACATAGGGGGACAGGGGTCAAGCTGCTTTGTCCTCGGGGTCGGTCTCCAGAGCAGAGGGAATATGAGTCTTGAGCGTGAAGGCTGGTTTGCTCTCTCGACACACACACACACACACCTTCCTCCTGCTGTCACGCGGCCGTCAGGCTTCACGGATCGGTTTCAGAGATCCACTCGGCCCTTCAGCAGATCAGCTGTGTTTAATGCAGCTGAAGGAGTGCATCTAAAACTTCCTCTAGGGTTTGTGTGGGCCACCCTGAAGAAAGAGCTTCTCCCGCCCCTAAATTCCCACACTCTGGGCCCGGGGTCTGCGGGTCCGGTGCGCCTCATTATCCCGCTCTCTATCCTCCGCTATCATTCACTCCAGTCTTTCATCCTCAGAATCATCTCTCCAGTGGCTCGTTAGCATACCAAAACTGCCCTTCATTTCCACATGCTTAAAGAGCCATCAATGCTAATTGCACTCAGGCGTTCTGCAAAGGCCCCTCGCTGGCTCTTGTTTGGCCACTCGGTCGGGGGCCTGTGTGTTAGCCAGATGTGGGCTAACTAGTCCCCCTCCCCTCTTTAACCCCCGCTAACCAGCACTGTTGGACCCTTGACCCGGTCGTCGTGGTGACGGTCAGTTTGGCGCAGAAGCGGCCGATGCTGATGGTGTTGTTGAGCGCCGCTGTGTTTGATTAGATGATTCCATTAATGAGCCGATCGCCGTGTCTGCGACCGCGTGATGAGCCGCTTTCACGGCCAATTGACCAGAGCGAGTGTCTGTGTGTGTCCTAGCAGCCGCGCTCTTAGCACTGTGTGTGTGTGTGCGCGTGTGTGTGTGTGTGTGTGTGTGTGAGAGTGAGTGTGCGTGTGTGTGTGTGAGTGTGAGAGTGAGCGTGCGTGCGTGTGTGTGTGTGAGAGTGAGTGAGTGTGTGTGAGTGTGAGAAGTGAGCGTTCCGTGCGTGTGTGAGGGTGGAGTGAGCGTGCGTGCTTGCGTGGGTGTGAGTGTGAGTGAGTGAGTGTGAATGAGTGAGTGTGTGTGAGTGAATGAGTGAGTGAATGAGTGAGTGTGTGTGTGTGTGTGTGCGTGCGTGCTGCGTGCGTGTGAGTGTGGGAGTGAGCGTGCGTGTGTGTGTGTGAGTGAGAGTGAGCGTGCGTTTGTGATGTGAGTGTGTGTGCGTGTTGGTGTGTTGGAGTGTGAGAGTGACGTGCGTTTGTGTGGGGAGTGTGAGTGTGTAGCGGCGTGGTGTGAGTGAGCTGCGTGCGTGCGTGCGTGTGTTGTGAGTGACGTGCTGTGTGTGTGAGTGTGAGTGTGTGTGTGAGTGTGTGTGTGAGTGTGTGAGTGAGTGAGTGTGTCTTGCGGGATGCTTGTGGAGGGTGATTGAGCGTGTGTTGTTGTGTGTGAGTCGAGCGTGTGTGTGTGATTGTTGAAGTGAGCGTGCTGCGTTGAGTGAGCGGGCGTGTGTGTGTGTGTGTGTGTGCTGTGAGTGTGTGTGTGAGCGGCGTGCGGGTGCGTGCGTGCGTGCCGGGTGTGTTATGGGTGAGTAGCGTGTGTGTGTGTTGTGTTTGTGTGTGTGCGTGTGTGTGTGTGTGATTGTGAGTGTGGTGTGGTGTGGTGTGTGTGTGTGAGTGAGTTAGCGTGCGTGCAGTTGTGGAGTGTGGGTGAGCGTGCGTGCTAGTGTGAGTTGTGTTAGTGAGCATGCGTGTGGTGTGTTGTGTGTGTGATTAGCGTGCGTGCGTGTGTAGTGTGTGAGTTAGCGTGTGTGAGTGTGAGTGTGATTGGGAGTGAGTCATGCGATGTGCGTGTGTGTGTGAGTGTGTGAGTGAGCGTGTGTTGTGATGTGTGTGTGAGTGTGTGGGTGAGCCCGTGCGGGTGTGAGTGTGGAGTGGTTGAGTGAGCGTGGTTTTGTGTGTGTGTGAGCGTGTGAGTGAGCGTGTGTGTGTGAGTGTGGGGTGTGATTTGATTGAGCTTGTCGTGTGTTGGTGTGTGAGTGTGCGGTGGTGTTTTTGTGTGTGTGTAGGTGGTGTGAGTGGTGTGGTGTGGTGTGGTTTGTGTGTGTGAGTGTGTGTGTGTGTTTGTGTGTGAGAGAGAGTGTGTTTGTGTGTGTGAGCGTGCGTGTGTGTGTGACCGTGTGTGTGGGTGTGTGTGTGTGTGTGTGTGTGTGTTTGTGTGTGTGTGTTGGTGTGTGTGTGAGTGTGTGTGTGTGTTTGTGTGTGTTTGTGTGTGTGTGTTTGGGTGTGTGTTTGTGTGTGTGTGTGAGCGGGTATGGCTGTGTGTGTGTGAGTGGTTTGTGAGGATTGCCGTGTATTTGTGTGTGGGAGTGAGTGGCGTGTGTGTGTGTTGTGTGTGGTGTGAGTGTAGTGTGTTGGTGTGAGTGTGATGTGTGAGTGAGTGGGAGTGAGCTTGTGTGTGTGTTGTGAGTGTGTGTGGGTGTGAGTGACGTGTGTGTGTGTGGTGTTGTGTGTGTGTGTGTGTGTTGTGTGTGTGTGCGTGTGTGTGTGTTGTGTGTGTGTGTGAAAGAGAGAGTGAGTGAGTGAGTGTGTGTGTGAGTTGGGTGGGTGTGTGTGGGAGGTAGTGTGTGAGTGAGCGTTCGGTGTGTGTGTGGGTATGTGTGTGAGGGTGTGCGTGTGTGTGTGTGGGTGTGTGAGGGTGTGAGTGTGTGTGTGTGTGTGGTTTGTGTGTGAGTGTGTGTGTGTGTGTTTGTTTGTGTGTGTGTGTGAGTGTGTGAGTGGGTGTGAGTGTGTGTGAGGGCTGTGGTTGGTGTGGTGGTGTGTGCTGTGTGGGTAGGGTGTGCGTGTTGTGTGAGTGTTGTGGTGGGCGTGTGTGTGTGTGTGAGGGTGTGAGGGGGTGTGTGTGTTTGTGTGTGGGTGTGAGTGTGTGTGTGAGTGGGAGTGTGTGTGTGTGTGTGTGTGATTGTGTGTGTGTGATTGTGTGTGTGATTGTGATTGTGTGAGTGTGTGTGTGTGGTGTGTGTGTGCGTGTGTGTGCGTGAGGGTGTGTGTGTGTGGATGTGAGTGTGTGTGTGTGTGTGTGCGGTGTGGTGAGTATGAGTGTGGGTGTGAGTGTGTGAGTGTGTGGTGTGTGTGTTGTTTGGAGCAAGTAAGACAGTAACTACGCCCTTCTTCAACAATATAATCTAATGCTTTCGATCAAGATAAAAAACACAAAAAAAACTATTTGCCTTAAAAAAATTACATTTACAATTAAAACACATGGTTATACCCCGCTATAATTCTAAGTGTATGCAAAAACATATATTTATTTAAAGACCATTTAAAATTATTGAAAGATATACCATAATTACTCAATGAAAATAATAATGATTATTTAATATATATATATTTATTTAAATGATATTATTTAACATACATTTTAAGCATTTTTGAAAAGTATGCATAACAGTAGTTTTTGCAAAACCATCTCATAACATGAATAACATTATTATATTATATAATTTATTACTATATATAGTATTATATATTTCAAAGTATATTAAAGTACGTCTTAAAGCACGATTGAGTAACCTTCACAGTAGTTTTTTGGTTAGTGTAGAATTTATTATTTTGTGCTTGCTTATTTTATCATTAATTAAAATGATATTATTAAGTTATTTTAAAAAACACTATTGAAAGTATACATCAGTAGTTTTTGCAAAAACATCCCATAAAGTGAAGAAAATAATTAATTATTTAAAAATATTATTTAAAGTACATCTTCAAACACACATGAAAATATGCATCTAGTGTACATCATTTATTTCATGCTAGAATGCGTTATTTAAAACAACACTGTTGAAAATAGAAATAAAATGTGAAGAAAATAATATAGATTTAAATGATATTATTTAAAATACAAGTATACATCACAATGGTTTTTGCTGTATTTCATTTATTTTATGCACATTGAATAATAATAAATGTGTCTGCACAAGATGATTTTCATGTGTTTTTTGCATTGCATTGCATTACCGTAAAAATAATTGAGAGGGAAATAAGAATAATGTCACAAATGACCAAATCGTAATGAAATAGGCATCGTTTTCAGAATGCAAAATAACGTTGATTTTGACGTGCGTTATGAACCTGAGCTGTTTTTGCGTGTGATTTCTGTGATTTCTGCTGCTGATTGTAGTTTTAGTCACAACAGAACATTTGCATTTGCAATCGCAGACGATGCATTTCACACAAACGCACAGACTCTGGTTATGATCTCACGCCGCAAAATTAAAATGCATTCGTAATTTAGTGATTATGGACCACAGATTGACACCTCTGACCAATTCTGAGTGAATACGGTGTGTGTTTGTGCAGTTATCCGTACAGTGAAGACTCCAGTCAGGGAAAGCAGTACATGAACACTCGATGTCCCTCTTGGTGTGACCGGATCCTCATGTCCGCCTCGGCCAGAGACCTGCTCGTCAAGGTGAGATGATTACAGTTTAACCGCTAATTGATGGTTTCACAATGAATGCATTGTGCTGCATCTGAACCAATCTGAATGACGACTCTATTGTCTTCTGATGGATTGCATTGAAATATAACACTATAATCTACAGTATCCACCTCATAAGTAATGCTTATTTCATATGCAGATATATATTAGCCAATCACAGCAGTGGGCTTAAAGAAGACACGCCCCTTAAACGCAGTGTTTAAATCAGGCTTATTTCTAAATGATGAGTTTAGGATGTCAAAATCTTCCTGGCTTTATAAGTGACATTTTTTAAAATGCAATGCACGACGCCTGCAAGAAGTCCTTTCCTTCAGCTCTTCATTTTGAGGTTTGGGGAGTGTGAAGTGTCTTCCGCTTCGTTTTAAACTAAAAATACGGACGGAAAGAAAGGAGACATCCGTGCAATAGGTTGATTTCTGTTTGCTGGGTTTCTGCGGGGTCCTAAAAAGAGGTTAAAAGGTCTTAATTCACCCGTCCATCCAGATCAGAGCAGAACGTCTTAAATTCAGAAAGTCGTGGCATTAAATGCAAAAGCATGAGTCTCTTCCTCAGTCTCGCTTTCCAGTGCAAATATCCAAACGTGCTTAAATCAAGACACGTTTACCGGAGACACTAAATGAAGATGTGAAGTCTTGTTTTCTGAGAAACTGAGTTTATGATTAAAA
The DNA here is from genome assembly GCA_018155175.1 of Sinocyclocheilus anophthalmus. NCBI lineage: Eukaryota > Metazoa > Chordata > Actinopteri > Cypriniformes > Cyprinidae > Sinocyclocheilus > Sinocyclocheilus anophthalmus. The sequence goes on along the minus strand of JADLZN010002658.1, from coordinate 15,277 downwards.
CAAGAACAAATTTTCCCTTTGAAGGGTTGATCAGTTTCTCATAAACAAGACTTCTTTATCTTCTGTCATTTTATATCTGCAGTAAACGTGTCCCGATTTATGAATCTTCAGACATTTGCACTGGAAAACGAGACGGAAGTCTTGAAGAAAAGCGTGACATTTTTGCTGCGTGCATGCATGACTTTTCTTGCATTAGCAAACGTTGAAGCGTGTTCCTTTGCATGCTCTTAAACTGAGCTGCAGAAAGCCTGTGTTTAGACCAGAGGACCGCTGTGTTAGTCAGCAGTGGTGATGTTCATCAGCACTAACGAGGTTAATGAAGAGATCCGCTCTTACAGCGGCGCAGTGGAGTAGCTGAGACAAGCTCTGTTTGAGACGAGCGCCGGCGCTGCAGATTGTTCAGACACGGCTCGTAAACAGCCTCATCTATCATGCTGCGCTCTGTTAGCTCCACGTCGTGTTGTTTTCTGCTCGCCGAGCCCTAACACGCCAGAGGTCTGCGGCGGAGTGTGTGCCGTAATGAAGAGCCAGTCAAGCGCGGTGGAGGAACGCCCCGGCTCCTGCCGTCATTTCTTTATCTGTCTAAAGATTACGCCGGACGAAAATACACAATTTTATGCTGCCTTTGTAAATTATCAAGCCTGCGTTTGATGAATATATGAAGGCTTTGGGAGGCGCAGGACGCCGCGGCGGAGCATAACATCTACATAAAACATTGCTAGGAGCAAGCGAGGCTTAAAACAAGAGAAAGGGGGGAAATTTACTAATACAAATAAATCATACAATGTGCAATCATTATAATTAAAAAAAAAAAAAATAGTAGTAATAAATGACTTGTAAAAAAAAATTTTTTAAATGCAATATTAAAAACATACTAATTTTAAAAAATAACATTAAATAATACAATTTTAAAAAAGTAAAAAAACATTTACAAAGAAAAAGTAGTAATAAATGAATTATAAAAGCAAAAAATAAAAAATGCGATATTAAAAACATATAATTTAAATAAGTAAAAGTAGCGATTAATTAATAAATCACAAAAAAGTTAATAAATATAAGTAGTAATAAATGAATACAACATAAATGGATGGAAATACTGCAACAAAGGAAAACCTTTTTAATAAAAAAAAAATATATAAAATTTATAAAGGAGATAAGTGTAATGAAGAATAAAACAAACATTTTAATGAATAAAAAATAAATACAATTTAAAATAAATGTAATTTAAAGTAAAAGTAGTGATAAATGAATACAAAATTAAATGTAAAACATTGACAAGCAGACTAAACTTCATCAGTATAATCACCAAATCATTTTGAATCACATTTTTTATGACTAATTATAGAATAAGATTTGAGAAGTGTGTCTACCTCAGTCAAAAAAAATGTAAAGAGATAAATATAAATATTTCTGTTTATGGGTAAAAAAAAAAAGACCAAACAAAAATAAATGGGAGATCTATTCTTTAGACGTATAGGATATATAGCAACAAATAATAGCTTTTAAATGTAACTAAAGATTTAAACATGGGAGTATAAATTCGACTTCGGAATAAATTGACAATAAAGTGTATTAATGTTTCATCCTCACAACCACGAAGTGGACAGGAGCTGGGGACATGGGCATATTCAGACGTTTATATTTACAGATATATGTTGTGCATGACTTTAAAGTGTTATTCTCTGGTCTTTTCGGTAAAACAGCAGCCGAGCTTTTCTCACAATCTGTGCACCGCGTCGTCTCGGTCTCGCTCGATTCAGAGCATTATTTTCAATTCAGATAAATATGATTCATGCATTCGCTGCACTTCAGATATGAAAAAGCTCCTGAATTCTGATTTATTGGCGCTTAGCTGTGACCACATCAAGTCTCTTAGTATTGTAGCTACATGTATGCATGTGCTTTGTTTCCGTATCTAATCGTATTTTGTGCGTGTTTGTGTTTTGCAGCCAGAGAACGAGGAGAAATTAATAACGTATGACAACATCGGACCCAACGTGTGTATGGGGGACCACAAGGTACAACTAACCTACCTCTCCAACTAGTTTGTGTATGAATTCAGATATACTTGGGTGAGAAAACAGTCTTTGGAAGTGAGTTCAATCTGATTCAACCTAAAAATAATTCTAAAAGAAGGCGGCGGAGGAACACAACGCTTCTGCTGTAGATAGGAGACACTCCTGACCAATCACTGATCAGTATGCAAATACATTCCAGAGAGAACACCAATCAGAATTCGGTATGCAAACGAGTCCTCTGCTGTTTGATGAATGCTGAAGATCCTAACAGTGTGAACGAGAGATTTTCATACGAAATATTACAGCACTGTTCTTATTCTAAATGACTTGTGGTTCTGGATATGATATCCTAAATACTCCGGGGTGTCTTAAAAATACCTTTTTAAAATGTATTTATTTAGTATGTTTTTTTTATTATATTATTGGAGTTTTTACATCAATTGGTTAAAGCTGACTTTATAATAAATACTTTCTTGTTCTTCTTCATCTAATCCTAAATCGTTTGTTTTTTAGATTTAGATCACTCATATTGAAAATATTTGTAGTGGTTGTTGTTGGTGTGTGCTAAATAGTGTGGGGTTGTGTGTGTTGAGTGTGGTGTGTGTGAAAGTTGTTGTGTTTGTTGTGTCGGGTGCTGTGTGTGTGTGTGTTGTGTGTTTTGTGTGTGTGTGTTTTGTGTGTGAGTGAGTGAGTGAGTGATTTCTTTGTGTGTGTGGGTGTGTGGTGTTGTTTTGTGTACTGTGTTGTGTTGTTTGTCGGGAAGTGCTGACTGAGCTGAGTGACAGTGTCTGTGTGGTGGGAGTGTGTGAGCGAGTTTGTGGTGTGTGCTGCGCTGCGATCGTGAGTGTGTGTGGTGTGGTGTGTGTTGGGCGTGTTGACGCGTTTTTGTGTGTGTCGTTGTGGTGTGTGTGTCGAGGTTTGTGTGTTTGTGGTTGTGTGAGAAGTGTGTTGTGTGTGTTTGTGTGGTGCTGTGTGAGTGTGTGTTTTGTTCTCGTTGTCGTGTGTGTGTGTGTGTGTGTGGGTTGTGATGTTGCTTTGTTGTGTGGTGTTGTTGATAGGTGAGGATCAGAAGTTATTTTTGATGTGGGTGTGGGTTTTGTGAGAGTGTTGCTGTTTTTGTGTGTGTGGTGTGTTATTTGTGTTGGTGGTCGTTGTGTTCGTTTTGTGTGGGTGGATGTGTGTGATTTTGTCGGTGCGTGATGTGGAGAGTTTTGTGTTGTGTGCTGGTGTGTCGAGCAGATCGGGTTGTGTGTGAGTGTTGAGGTGTGAAGCAGAGTGTGCCGTGCGTCGTGTTGTGTGCGTGTGTGAGAGGTTTTGTGGTCGTGTGACGGGATAGAGTGCGTGAATGTTGTGTTGTGTGGTGTGTCTGAGTGTCGTGTGGTGAGCGCGTTTGTGTTGTTTGTGTTTGGTTTGCGATGTGTTTGTGCGTGATGTGTCCTGGGGTCCGTTCGTGTGGTGTGCTTGCTTTGTGCGTTAGGCGTGGTGATGTGTTGCGTGCGTCGGCTAGTGTCGTGTTGGGTGTGTGGTGGTGTGTGCTGGGTGGTGTGTGTAGTGTGTTGTGTTGCTTGCGTTGCTTGCGTTGTCACCGTGTGGTCGTGTGTGGTGTTGGGAGTGCGTATGTGTGTGTGCGTGCCGCTGTGCGTGCCGACGTTGTTGTGGGTGTGCGTGCGTGCGTGCCGTGTGTGTGTGTGTGTGTGTGGGGTGTGTCGGGTCGGTGTGCTTTCGTGTGTGTGTGCCGTTGTCGCGTGCCGCGTGTGATGTCGTCCCGTGCGTGTGTGTTGTGTGTGGTGTGGTGCCGCGCGTTTTCGTGCTGTGTATTGTGCGTACCCTCTTCTGCCTGTCTTCTGTTTTCTCCTCACCCGCCTACCTCTTCTCCTCCCCGCCTGCGCTTACTTTTCGTTCCTCCTCTTCCCCGTCCCTCGTCTCGCCTTCTGCTAGTTTGTTTTCTGTATTCTCTGCCGCCTGTCCCCCCACTCCTTGTACTTTTTTCCCCAGTTCACCCCATGGCAGGTACCCCTCATGCAATAAGCACAAGTTGTTTTTGTCCGTTGGCAGTGATGTGGTAATAAGTTTTCTTTCTACTCATGATTCTTTTCTTATTATCATTAGGATTGTAATATGATGTGCATAAACCATGTCCTGGATTCTCATTATCTCTCTCTCTCTCTGGTGTGTGGTGTGTGGTTGTGTCGTGGTGTTTTGTGTGGTGTATGTGGTGGTTGGTGTGGTATGTGGACCCAGAAAATGGTTGCAAAGGGTAGGAGAACATTTTCCAATGAAAAGTTTCCCTCGTGGATCAGCTCCTACACCCCTGGGTGATGGACCGACACACACAACACACACACCAAAAAAGGACCCTGTTCAGACTTTTCAGAAGGGACTTACCAGTCGCATTTGTCCCGGTCATTCAATCCGGCCATCGAAACGACCACCTGAGTTTCATGATCTTCTTCAGAGTCCAGATCATGGCACACTCTCCCAACCCACACACACACACACACACACACACACAACACACTCAACACTCACACTCCACTCACTCATCACTCCACACAACTCACACACACACGCCTCACACACAGCTCTCACCACACACACACCACCACCCACACACCACACTCACAATCACACTCACCACTCACGTCACTCACCACACACTACACACACAGTTCACACACACCTCCGTCCACACCCACACACACACACACACACACACACACACAACCACACACCTACACCACCACTCACTCACTCCCCCAACTCACACACACACGCTCACACACGACCTTCACACACACACACACACACACACACACACACACTCACTCACTCCACTCACACACTCACTCACAAACACACACACACACACAAACACACACACACACACCCACACCCCCCACACACACCCACACACACACCTCTCTCTCACACACCCACACACTCACACACACCACACACACACACACTCTCACACACACACCTCACTCACTCACTCACACACCACACACACAAAAATCTCTCACGACACACCCACACACACACTACAAACTCTCACACACCCCACACACACTCTCACTACTCACACACACACACAGCACTCACCACTCACTTCACAACCACACACACACACACACCACACAAACACTCACGCCCCCACACACACACACTCTCTCACACACACACACACACACGCTCACACACACACACACCCTCTCACACACACTCTCACTCACTCACACACACACACCCCACACCCCCACACACACACACACAACACACACAAAAACACACACACACTCTCTCACACACCCACCCACACACACACACAAACACACAAACACACACACCACACAAACTCTTCTCACTCACCCACACACCAACTCTCACTCTCACAGCACACACACACAGCACACACTCTCTCACACACACACACACACTCCCCCTAAATCAAATGCTCTTCTGACGTCTCTCAGCCCTTTTCCCAAACCTAACAAACATCAGAAAAGCCATCCTGCGATGTACTTTAACCGTAATTTACTATCTACTTCCATACGTAAGTAAGATTTTTTTAAAAACTGCAAGCAAAAAGACTCGAAACCCCATGTTTATTTTTTTCTCTGGTTAGGTTTATTTGTATGTGATGATAGCGGTGTGCTGATTCTACTGCTGTTTGGAGATTTCTAGTCTTTCTCTCTGTTAGAACAGATAGCTATATTCTGTTCAAGCATTTGTATGATTTTCTTCCTCTCTTGACTCTTGTTTATCGTGTTTTTTTCTTGATTTGCCGTATATTTCCGCATACAACCGCCGAGTCTCATTTTATATACTGTACTTTTTAAAGAGATAATTTATAATGCGTACCAAAACTATTATATGCTGACATATTGATACGAACGGCTGCTTTGGGTGTAATGTTTGAATAGCTATAAAGAAACGACTAAATCCACATCATCATAAGCAGAAAATGCCATTCCAGCCAATATGATTTATATATATATATTTAGCCAATTTAATTTTTAAAAATCTTTTAAGCAGTGCCATAAACCATGCACGTATATAAGATAGTTTCAGCTCGGTTCTTACAGTGCTGTTCTTATTCTAACTTATTTCTGTGTAATAATGTTATGGTTGAATGTGATATTTTAAATAGGCCTGGGTTATCTTAAATAGCTGTTTTTGTATGATTTCTTATTATATTATTGTGTCGTGGTGCCAACTATTGAACTCAGTCAAATGTAGAGTTTGAGTTACGATGGCGTTGTGCAAAAACACTCCAGGACCAGGAGAAATGTCTTTGCGTCATATCTGTTTTAGTCCTGAGTAACAGTGTGTTTTTCCCAACGATCTACACTACAGTCTTTATTTCTGAATGATTTTGTGTGGCTTTGGCAGTGATTTGGTTTGAAGAACTGCTTGTTAACCCTGTTTTTCCCAGCAGCTCAGGTGATGGGACTCACTCTTTTCTTTACGCAGATAGCGATTAGACCTCGTGGATGGCTAGACCTCCAAAAGCAATAAAAGCATTAGAACTCAATGAATGAATGAATGAAGGAAGCAGTGCCTCTTTGTCATCAGTCGCACCATGAGATCCACTAAACAAGCCTTTGACAGTTACATGCATTTGCCATCATTGGTGGTCCCTGGGGGGAAAAATAGTTAAGAATTTAATGTAAAAATTGAACCCAATGGTTGTGTTAGTCCATATTTGACCCAAAGTTGGGTTGAAACAACCTAGCATTTTTTAGAGTGTATATATACACACACACACACACACATAGAAATATATAGTTATTAAGGGAACGTCTAACTATATTTGATATTGTGTGTTCATTTGATCAAACTATTTATAAAAATCATTATAGAACTGAATACATCATTATCATTTGTTATGGAAATAACATAAAAGTGGAAATGCACACAAACAGAAAGCTCAGGATTATGTCTTAATTTTGCATGCAAGTATATTTCTATATATAAAACTGCATATCACAAAAAAAAAAGGTGTTTTCGATGCGCTTATAATATGTTCATTCTAATAGTGGAAAAGTTGGATCTAAAAACGGCTCGTTTGGCGTGAGAAATACAAGTATAAACGAATCTATAAATGCTTGTTTAAAGAGCTCTTGCTGATTATCTTCATCAGTTACAGCTAACACCTCCTCGTCTGTAAACAGAGAGTAAATGTTCCTCTTATTCGGCTGCATCGGCATGTGTTGGCCCTCTTTAAACGAGCGCGTGTCATCTAATTATTAATGGAGAGCGCGGCACAATGTAACACTTTTGGACTTTCTCAGTTCCACATGAGGCTTCATAGTATCATTTTTTATCCACAGTAATTTCACACTTGTCTAGTACAAATATGTCGCCTTGTTTCATAATCACAGTGTATAGGTTTTGCTTTATTTACCCTCAAAACAATGGGAGTGAAATGTGACAACATGCCCCGTAGGTGGGTACATTGTAACACGACCATACAACAGCTTAAACTACGATCTGATCGAATGAAAAAAACATACAAGACAAGCTCAAATACTGTGTCACTAAAATAAAATGATTAACTTTTTTAACATCAAATAATGGCGTTTTTTAAGATTTAAAAATGATCTGATTTTGGAGTTGGCGAAGAATTAAAAACTGATAAATGCCAGAGTGGAGATTAAAATAATAGCAGATTTGCCTCATTTAAAATAAATATTAAAACTGAGATGAAACATGTACTAAAGCCAGAAATTTTGCTGGTGGTTAAAATAATGTTTCGGGGTATCTGAAAAAGATTTTTTTTTATTTTGCGCAAAGTATTTTAACTTAATACCCTAAATTCGTGTTGTTTGCTCGCCACAGTGTGGACATATGCACCACGTGTCCTCTGTGAGATTTTAATAGCAATTGACTATAGGATATTAATGCACGGATTTGCTAGCGTGCAAATAACTGCACATCTCAAAATATATGCGCCACAAAACAACCATAAACCCTGCATTTTAAAAAAAGCGACCATGACAATATTTTCAGCACAGCTGGCTTTTAAATAAGTTATTGATGATTACCTAAGTGTCCCTCACCGGAAGCGGTCATATTCTCTTCATCCATCTTTGTGTATTTTCCGTACATTCATTCAAACTAATTCTGTTCAGATCATTTACAGCACTTCTTTATGGCCCGTTTGCACCCTTTTCCCCAAAATACGAAGAAAAGCTTTTTCAGGCGGATAGGCCTTGTTATTCTTCCTGATGATGATGATGATGCTTAACTGAGCTTGTTAATAACATAATTTACTCAGTAAAAAATATATATACATCTCACGTCCACTTCTACCTGTACAACCGCATTCAAAGCAAAGAAGTGAGTTTATACCCTGCTTAATTCTGCCTCGGTTCTCCAGAAGAATCTGAAGCAGAGGAGGAGGATGAAGAAGATGATGAAGAGTCTCAGCATCATCACAAAGTGTCCGAGCTGTTGCTGCACGGGCTGATGAGGGGCAGGTTGCTCGTCTTGTGCTTTGTTAACAGTCTCGTGATTTTCTCGTCGTCGGAGTTCGGGTCCAGAGGTTTGTTGTATTCATCCTCCTCCTCGTTCTCCGAGCTCTCCTTCATCCTCTCCGTCTCGGAGTCGTGCTTCTTCTTAGCCGAGGCCATCTCAGCCGCGTGCCTCTTGCGCCATTTGGTTCTTCTGTTCTGAAACCAAACCTGAGACAGAAAGAAAGGCCCTTCAGCACACTGTCCGTACCATCAGTGATCAATTATTCTTATTTAAAAGAGATGCAATAGTTGCATGCAACTTCACTGAAATATTGAAACCAAGCAAAAGGTGCATGAACTCAATTGAGTCAAATAATAAAAGCATGTTGGATATACTAGACTAGAACACAAATCTTATTAATTTAACTTTTAACAATATAAATGAATGCACCAACAGTTTTGCTTTTTAATTTCACGTTTAACCGACAGTGGCTCTGCATTGAGAAAATACAGTTTTTATTAATAAACCCCGCCTCTGCTTACCTTGACTTGGCTCTCGGTCATTCCCAGAGAATATGCGAGCCGAGCTCGCTCCGGTCCGGCCAGATATTTGGTCTGCTCGAAGGTTTTCTCCAGCGCGAAGATCTGCTGTCCGGAAAAAGTTGGTCTGGAGTGCTTCTTCTTCCCATCCTTGTCCAGCATCAGATGTGCCTGGGCTGGAGAAAACAAGACGAGGTCAGCCACATAAACTCAGAACGAGACGTTCAGCTATGACCAACAAGTGTTCAAAAACTCACCCGGACAGGGAACCCGCGGGTCTCTCCAGGGCGCAGCCTGCATCATCCCCGGCCAGAATATGGGCGCCCTCCCGGGCAACTCCGTCAGCGGTTTGGGGTACCGAGACACGGCCGCGGGGTTGAAGTACATCCCGGCTGATGTCAAGCCGTTGATCCGAGGAAAGCCCGAGAGCAGCTGTCCCGCGGTGATGGGTCTCCCCAAGATATCGCTTATTCCATGCGGGGTCCCCAGCGGGATCTGAGAGCTCAGGTTGCAGAAGGAAGGAGCCTTGAAGCCCGCGGGGCTCTGCAGGGCGTACGGGAATAAAGAGTTCTTCATCTCGGTCATGTTGTGCAGCGCAGCCAGAGGAGTGCTGCCCAGGACGAACGCACTCTGCCGGTTACTCTCCATCTGCCCGACCGCTATCATTGGTGCGCTCAGGATGCTCCGCGTAACAACTACAACAGCGCGCACAGCTCGACCTCTCATCCACTGCAGCTGGAGGTCAGAGTCTGCGAATGCCTCCCATGCGAAAGAGTTTCACAGCGTCCCGAAGCAGAATCCGGATGCCGGCCGTCGGCAGATCTCACGCCCGCTTTGAGTGCCGCGACCGCCCGCATCTGAAGCGCCGTCCTCCGCTCAGTGGCCTCCAGCGCAGATAACCGCGCGAGCGCCTGTCTCCCATTGGAAGACGCTAAGTGACGCCGCGCTCTGATTGGAGGACGCGAGGCGGCGGATTTGCATGGGACAACGCCGCACTCCATCAAGCGCGACATTAACAACGCGTCGCGCTGTAGAAACACAAACGACGCGTTAACTTTATAACGCGCGCGGAGTAAGTACTAATAACGCTCACTGAAGCCGCTTGTATTAGGACACAAATGTAACTCTTTTTTAAAAACGAGACACAGTTACAATTAAAATGCACGCTTCGGTTATTAACACGTGCACATTAAACTCATAATTGCAAGCATAATTATGTGTATATAGCCTACGCCGCAGTGGTAGATTTATAAATAAAACTGCCAAGTTTTATTATAACCTAATTGGAGACACATCAGACTCCACCTGGTAGATGCACTATAACCAGTAGATGGCAGCAGAGGAACACTATTTAGCACATATTAGCAATTTCCAGTAGGCCTAATATATATTTTTTCTAGTGCTGGGGAAATTTGCTTAAAAAATAATGCATTAAGCAAGCAAACCCATGTGGGACTCCTATGGGTGGCACCTAAGCTATCTAACTGGGGCCCAGACAGATTTGTCCTCAGTTTCCATGATGGCCCCACATGGGTCTCCCCCAGATAAAGCACTGAATGAAACCATGCTCGTAATCTACTCAGATGCTAAAAAATAAGAACTAACAGCCTGTAGTTGATTATATAATTAGGGATTAATCGACGTGATGACCAAGCCAGACACATGTCTTCAATTATAAATTGAATTGACAGAGAACGTACAACGAGCGATCCTTTATATCACGACGCGATTTTCAAACTGCAAGCTCACTGGATGCAAAACTACCATTTTAAAACTATGATCTAACTAAAAGTGAAACAATCAAATAGGTACACTCCTACAATGTGTCATGCCTTTGTATTTACCTGATGGTTAGAAAAAGAGAAATTCTATTTTCTGCTTTACAATTAATAAACTCCTGAAATGTGTAGATGTAGACGCCGTCAATGCCTCTGAAAAAATCATCATGGATTATTTCATTAGCCAAACAACTCCAACCACGATTCCTAATTTACATTTAAACCAAACCTTAGATATTTCGCCATAGCTAGACATTGTATACCACACCTTCCACTTTAGCGTGTTGATGACTGAGATGATCCGCTCACCCATCGCAGGGCCGGTTCTAGAATTTCAGTATTAGGGGGCTCACCCCATGAGCCGCCTGTGATTCCAAAAATATGGTAATACAGTTCTTTGTATATAAGGAGTTGGCATAACATTTGCATACAATATGTTTTCTACCCACCTACATGTCAATTTCCTGAATATGACATTTTCCTTTCTATGAATCATTTAAGCATTGAAGCGTGCCGCGTTTTCTAATGGGTTTTGCAGTGAAATGAGGCTATCCTAATTCACGTACCAGATTCCTGTTTTGGGAGTCAACAGGTACATGAGGCATTACGTAATTGAATACAAACTATCTGTAACTACTCTTACAGTACTTCAAAGAAAATTATCACAACGGTTTATTTTTTATGAAAATGTTAACGATTACACAGGGGTTTTATCTTCCTGAAATAGTTGCACACACCCACCCTACAGAATTACTTGATTTATATCATAGTTCATGACTGCTTTTCAAAATAATGAGTAGTGCTGTCACAGATCCAAGTAACAAAGATATTCCAGGCGACAATCAAAAACTTTTGTGAAAAGAGTATAACTGCCACAAAAGAATGACAATACTTGATTTTTCTTTTTACTGTACTATGGTCTTTATGGACATTACGCATAAGCTATATTACAACTAAAGTCTGGGTTCACACATCCCTGTTCTCTCTAAACATTTTTGAATTACATTAACATTGTTTAACGTAAACATTTCTATTGTAATTGTTCTTTTTGTGTGCTTATCGCATTCATTTGATGTTATTTTCTTGTTTTAACATTTTCAAAGTTTACTTACTTTACATTACATTATTTATTATTATTAGTATTTTAAAATTCTGTCAGTATCAATTTGAGCGGAACTGCCCCAGAATCCTCCAGTTAAAATACAACACTGCTTCAAATTTACTTTAACACCCCCCTTTTTTTCCCTCCACCCCCCTTTTAGATGGGGGACCGATGTATAATTGTCACAAACCTCTCGGGACCCAATTGAGGATCCAAATGCAGTTCAAATTTTGACTAATCCAGAAACGTAATCATTAACGAGGCATAGTTTCAGAACACACAAGGCAAGCATACAAAAAAATCCCAGACAGACCCCAGGCACACAGGGCAAATCCAGAAAACAGGCTAACATGTCCAAAACAAACGCAAGGAACAACACATACAGAATTTAAGGCTTTCCCCATGAGTCTAAGGAAGACCAGGCTTTATACAGTTTCAGGTCACACACACCAAATGCCCCCCTGCTCCACAGCAAGACTAGCTGCCATTCTCCGGTGTGTGTTCCCTACTCCACTGCTGTGTGCGTGCACTTTAATGTTTTAAATGCAGTATGAGACGACCATCCCTTGGCTTCCACCGGTCGACGTGTGTAGGGGTGGGGTGCTGTGTGAAAAGTATCTTGAAGGTGGTTACTGTCTAGGTCTGCGAGTGCAGTGCCCCCTACTGGTGGCTATCAGGGCACTCCAGACTGGCTGAAACGGGAACAAAATGTTAACTCCTGTTTAATATTGCATTCTCCATTCCCACAGTATCCCCGTGAGATCATGCAGAAAAGATAAATGGACCATGACACAGCAATAAAGAATTGGCAAGATTTAGCCGTTTGTTATAGGCTGTCACTAGTCGCCACCAATGTGCGAATAATAATAATAATAATAATGCATTTGGGCCACCTTCGCCTGCAGTCTGAATGTAAACAGTGATTTAAATGATAGTAATTCACCTTTACAACTGCAGTACTTCAGAACTATATAAAAATTTAAACTATATATGCTATAAAACTTAAATATATTTACAGAAGCTGTATGCATCCTTTAGTGCCCATCACTGATGCCAATTCTTATAATGAAAACAGTAAAACCAGTCACATATAAATTAATACTTATTGTACTGTAAATACTGACACCTGTGAATCCTCCACTGATTCAACTGATCTCCATCAGTCCATCTGGTGAAATAGTGGAGGGAGATTCAGTGACTCTGAACTGCAGAAGTGATTCAAACCCACCTGCAGAAAACATCTGGTTTAAGGAGAATCAAAGCCCAGCTGTTGGATCTGGACAGAGTTTCAGTGCACTACAGAGTGGACACTTCTACTGTGAGGCTCACAATCAACATGGATCTCAGAGATCAGACGCTGTTACTGTCACAGGTGAAGCTTTTATTAACACACTCCTGTATCTTCACATCATTCATCAGTTTGTTTTTTAATTGATGATCTTTCTCTTTCAGTTCGCTGTAGGTGGCTGATCCCCATGAAGACACATATCAAGCTTGCTTTGACCTCAAGTTCACGACCACTGCCTGTACGACCACACTCACAGTACAAGTGAGAGACGTCAAAGTCCAGATCATGCCATGTGCACAATGATCACATCCGAGGTGTGGGGTCTCTAGATTCGTGCTTGGCTGGTGCGCACACAGACCGTTCGTCCCAGACCTCCTGAAGACTCTTGATCCTAAACATGAGAATCCATCAGTAAGTGTCTGAACTGCAGCTCCTCTCCATATAATCAATACAACTCTCTTCAGTTCTAGTTTGATTGTTTTATGAAGCGTGTGGAAGGTTTATAATGTTGCTGATGAACTTCAGTCAGTCGTTCTTCTTGTTGTTTCTTCAGATCAACAGGAAGATGCTGCAGTGAGAGGCGGAGCACAAAGGAACCAATCCTGAGCTCTGTGGGTGGAGCCACACATGATTGACAGCTGTCATTAGTGAAGCGTTGATGAAGCATTTAATTTTCTTGTTGCTTAAATACGTGATGTAACAGTGGAATAAAATGAACGTTAAAAGCTTGTCGTGTAAATATATAATGTTAAAATTATACAAGCTCACTGTTTTCTTATTTTACAGCATATTCCTGTTTTAATTGATAATTTTACCCTGAACTACTGAACAAAGTCATAATTTTGCACCTCACAATGGACAATGTATTATTTTATGGTGTCAAAGTACTCAATATTATCAGTTTCTGTTATTCTGTCTTTGTGTTTCCCTCAAATCCTCAAACTAGCACCAGAGGTCAGCATCTCTGCTCCTGACATCAACACTGATGTGCATCAGCTGTAAATCACTATTATTCATCTTCATGTGTATGGTGTTTATACTGTACTGTGTTTAAAGTCCTTCATTTGTTTGTATTATAATTCTGAACGCATCTATTCAGCATCTCCTCTGGTTTCTTCAGTCTCTGTTTGCTTTGTCTTCTTACCACATTATTATTTTAATGTGTTTGCTTGTGTTTCCTGCTTCAGGCGTAAAGGACGTTACGTCGTTTGAATATCAGTTCTGATTGGTCAGTTTCGTAAAGGGAGGAGTTTATACTGTCAGCCTCCTCGGATATTCATGAAGTAATACAAACTCATCTGGGCTTCAGCAAATAAAAGAAAAGTAAAATAAAAATAGATGTTTAACCAAATATGTATCCAAAATAGATTTGAATGAGTAGAATGTGAAAAAGAATTAACATTATTTTATTGTAAATATGGCTTTTTACTTAGGATGGCTTTGAGTTGTTTAATTGGCGATTCGCTTTAAGAGAATATAAATGTAATGGACAAAAACACTAGCTTATATTAAAGCTAAAGTCTGGTTACAGTCCTTTTCTCTAAACACCTTTTGTAAATGTGCTCAAATTAAATTAAATGGCTATTTTCTTGTGATGTTTAGTTAGTTTGAGTTCAGTGATGTGTTCCTGTTGATGGAGGGACCTTCAGCTATTTCCGCTGCTGGGCATTAAAACAGTGTTAACCACACAAAGCCAGTGAAGCTACAGATATGTGTTATCTGTGTTAAAAGAGTCAGTCATTTAGCTGCTGCTGATCTGATGAGCTTCAACACGGTAAGACAAACACACTCGTACTTCAATGAACACTGATGATTATTTCTATAGATGAAGCTCATAAAACACATGATTCCTGACATGAGAAATATCTTCTGTTCATCTCAATGTTCAGTTCATTTACACACACTGATGCTGTGCATTAATAATCTTTAGATGAGAATAGATCTTACTAACACTAAGAGCTGTTTAGGCTGATGTGCATGTACTGTTGATGAGTGTATAAGTGCAGATTAATGCTGTATTATAGATATATTTGATGCTGATGTGGGTCAGAATGGCTCCTCGTCTTCCTCTGATCTTTCTGCTCATGATTCAC